>JAQIVZ010000512.1:0-63301 GCA_034700945.1 Arrhopalites spinosus
AATCTTTTAACATGGTAAAGTTGGGGAAATTGTCCCCGTTCACTCCCATATACTTTGGAAAAATTCACCCTGTACATAAAGTTTTACCCTCTTTCTTTTGGTATTTCATATTTGGCATGTTGGAATCTCAATCTATAGCCTTTTTTTATCCCAATAGACACCTTACCCACAGTCCATAGTAAATATGCAACCACTATAGAGATAGACATAGACCGTCTCTGTAGACTTTAATGTTTTGGAACATAAAATTATAGTTAACGTGCAAAGAGTCCAATTTTTTTTCAAACATTCTTGTGTCTATAATACTCTTCGTATTTATTGATATTGCATTGCTATATTGATATTAACATGGAAGAGAGGACATGAATAGTAAATGAGATTCCATTGCGTGACTCTATACAATGAACGGTGGGGATATAGACAAAAATTGTGTCTTTGTTGTAGAGAGAGAAAAAAAACGTGTAAAAATTAAATAGAATAATTGTTTCGGCTCGGTGAAAATTCAAAGCCACTTATTTTACACTCATTGGTCAATTGTTTGTCTCATCATTTTCATGCTTCTCTTGATGAACAAAAGAGGAGAGTGACGTCAAGAGGGTTGTGTCCGTATCTTTGAGTACATAAAAAAAGAGACTTTTGAGGAATTCCTTTTTACCTTCTTCTTCTTTTTGAGGGGAAGCTTAATAGAGACACATTTCAACTACACGGCTATTACTCTTTTTTACGTGGAGGAGTGGATGGGTATTGACCACTCCATTTTTAAACGTAGTATCTTAGAAAATGAATTGTTTTCTCTAGAAATTCAATTTTCTTTTCCTTTCTTGTGTAACTTTTCATGCAATGCGTGCGGCATGCCCACATGTATGCGTAGGACTATGAATTCTTTGGGTGTTAAATCCACATAAGTTTAACACACAAAAAACTTTGTATTTTTTCTCAAGTCATATACAGAATTGTTTACCTATTTTTGTGTTTTTATGTATACACTCCTTTGTGCTAAATTATTATGCTCCCCTCTCTCTCTCTCCTTATTTCTTTCTTTTTTGTTCTTTTCAAGTCTGAGAGTGGAGGATGAGAACCACAGAAAAAAAATCATTGTCCAAAAATGTCCTTCTATTGTGTTGAGTTGAGATAGGTCTTCACTTCACTTGATGAAGATGAAATCCCGGCAAAAAATTTCTATAACAAAAAGAAAAGAGAGAGAAAAAAATGAGGTTGCACCTCCCTCATTTTTTTCACGGCTCAACGTGAAATTTTTTTGGGGAGGATTTTAAAGGTTGTGAAATATAGAAACAAAAATAAATGTAACGTTACATATTTTTTTGTGGGGCCATTGAATTTATTAAATTGATGCAGGTCAAATTTTTCATTTGAAGGGGCCATTTCCGGCCCATTCTACAGTATAATTATAAAATAGTTTTGGTATTGTCTAACTTTAGGTTTTATTAGCAGGAGGATGGTTCGCTAAAATAGTGATAATTTTATTGTAGATGAGTTGGAGGGGGGTGTAGGAATATTTTAGGAATTTAGACGGTGGCTATGGCTATATGGGGATAGAAGTTATAACTACCGTTTCCTCTGACTGATGACCATAGTTATAACACCGTGGGTGATCCATTTCTATAAGAAGGACTACCTACCCCCTGAAAGATAGCCAAGTAGAAAAAAAGGCGTTAATTAAAATTTTGTAAGGCGTGAAACTCACACCAATATATTTCCATTAAGATTTTTAAAAAAGATGAGGGGAAACTCTCCTTCCCACACCTTTGCCCAGACTCCTAGACAGTTAACTCCGAAATGAAGGCATACAAGTTGAAGAGAGAGAGAGACGTTGACTAATATTAAATAATTTGACTTCAAGGACAAGACCAAAAAATTTTTATTATTATTTCCATTCCTTTTCTTGTTCTGTTCTGGCTAGATCCAACTGAGGGATAGAATGTTATGTGTCATACTGTACAAAATAATTCTTCCTATTCCAATTAAAGTGGTTGTGCACGCAGAGAGCATAAATAATGTGTTTTTATTTAATTAAATAGAGAGAGAATCTACGACATTATTTAAATTATAAATTGTTCAATGTTATAATAATGAACTTATTTTTTTTCCTTTGTTTTTTTTGCAGGCAGTGTCAGGGAACATGGACATTCGTTGTAAATGTCATGGACTGTCAGGGAGTTGTGAGTTGCGAACTTGTTGGAGAACAGCCCCAGACTTTCGTCGTGTGGGAACAGTATTAAAAAATAAATTTCGTCGTGCCATCATGATTGACCAATCCGAATTGGGGAATCGACCATTGAACAGGGTACAGAAAAGTTTTAATAAACAACGAAGAAAGCGACGAGATCGTCAAAACAAAAAACAAGCCAATATTGAATTATGGTACTATGAAAAGTCACCCACTTACTGTGACTCCAACAATGACTTTGACATTCCCGGCACTTCCGGTCGTCTTTGTAATCGTACTGGAGGTAAAGATGCGGGGTCTTGTAGTACACTCTGTTGTGGTCGGGGTTACAATACAATTCGGAGAAGTTATACAGAGAGATGTCATTGTACATTCCGGTGGTGTTGTGAGGTCAAATGTCAAAGCTGCCTGAGAGAGGAGTGGATTCAAACTTGTAAATAATTATTTTGCAATATTTGTCAGTATAATTATGTCTTTTAATTCATAATTTTAAATTTGGTATCTCAACTATGTATAGCGCTTTTTTTATTATTATTATTTATTTAAATACTTTTAGTCCTTGTTTACATTATTTGAACAGTATTAATAGCGAAATAATAAGACTTTTTTTTATTAAATAGTTTTTAATTAAAATTATATTTAAAATTTCTTATCCCTCCTCCTCAAGTCTATTCAGAAAAAATATTTTATGTATTCTTATTGTACAATTTGTATTTATTGTATATCAACTATTACAAAAAAAACTATACTTAATTAATTATAGACCTTTTTTGAGCGCATTAAAAACAATATAAAATATAATGAAAGAGATGCGTTTTAAAAAAAACCTTGAAAGCCAAAACTAGAAAATAACGCCCTCAAATATTTACTCTCCTTTTAATTGTTCACAAATTGCAACAAAAAAATGGAGACTAACGTCATGTATATCCCCCCTCTCATTCAACTTTTGTTGAATTTATTTTTGAAGGTTGTGCAAACACATTTCAATTTTTTTCCCAATCTTATCAGTATAATACAATATTATTGTAAATATTAATTATTATTATTATACTTGGTCATGTGGAGAGGGGAGTTTTTTTTTGCAGATGATTATATAAAACAATGTCTCTTGTATGCAAATGAAGCCGGAAAAAAGGGGAAAAAATTGGCAATGTTTTTTTTGCAATTAAAATATATAATACTTTTAGTTATAATTTTAATGATATAATGTTCCAAACAACATCCCAGTATTCCTTATTAATTATTTCTTACAAAGTAATTATGTAATGGGCATGTGAATGACTATACTAAAATTCTAGGCGTTCAATTTGCTCACAGCCCGTAAAATGCCATTTAAGACTGATTGCAAAAGTTTTCATTAAGTATAGAAACAATTTCCTTTTTTTTGAACATTTAGTTTAAAGCTCCATTAAATATTAAATATTTTAATAGCCACGTCGTTTCCTATATAAATATATATATATATTTGTTAGTACTTAATGAGTGAGTGTAATTTAGATTGTTGTTTTTTTTAAAAAAAAAAATGGAAAAAATTGTACCGTGTCTCATATCGGTATAAATCTTTTTTATGTTTTTGTGTTTTGTGATTCACAATTGACGACGAAACAACGTGCATCTTGAAAATATAGTCAAATAAACAAAAAATGATCATATGTACATTGTACAGTTATGATTGAATTTACAATTTTAAGAATCGTAGTTATAGATAATGGATAGAAATTAATTAAAGTTTACATTTTTTTGTGAAACTTGATTAAGATTTTAGTTTCAGTCTTAATTTTTTTTTAAAAAAAAAAATCCGTTGTGTTCTCAATGTACTTAAATCAAATAAATATTCAATAAGGGTGAGCCGCTTAGTTTTATATTTGTTTTTAGGGCATAAAGTGACATAGACTTTGTCCAGAATTTAGTTCCTGGATTTATCTATCTATATTTATAGGGTCAGCCTATAAAACAATTATAGGATACAAGAGTACGACTTATTAGTTGTAAGAATATTAATTGAATCGTTCATTTTGATATCCACAATTTCATAATCTCCATTATTTAATAAATGTGTTTTAATTTAAAAATTTAATTTTTCACATTTTTGAACGATTCATACAAAATAAAAAATTTCAAAATAATCTACCTGTATAAATTATTACTTACTTGAGTATAATCAGGCTTTTGAGTGTAGTAAAAATCTTAATGTTTCAACTTTCTTTTTTAATAAATTCAAAAAAAGTAGTCTCTTTCATTTTAGTGAATATTAATTTGTCAAAGTTTTTGTTTTAAAAATTAATTGTTAAATTTTTGCAAGTTATGTTTTGAAAATAAAGAGAAAAAAATAAGTTTGTTGACAATATTTAGCACTGACTAAAATTTAATTTATGGAGCATCTATATGTATTAATGTACAATTTTGAAAAAATTGAGAGGTATTTTTGTCAATAAAAATTACATTAGAGTAAATAAATGAAAGTTGGGTAGGGTAAGTGTTGAAAGTTTTGAAAAATCTGACGATGAGTTTACGACATACGAGAGCAGATGGAAATGTTTCATAGGGACAAAGTTTTATGCCCTATCGCCGCTCTTCTTCATAATTTGTATGATCCTACTTTTATTCTTGTTTGTTGTGTCATTGTCATTGGGTGCTGAGGACTTGTGGAGTGAAAGACATATTTCTATGACCTTAATCCTTGGCAGTTTCAAGTTTTCTAAGCTGTGATTATCATGTGCATTAAATGGCAAAAAGGGACAAAAAAAACCATTAGATCTTCTTAATCCCTTTTAAGAATGTGGCCCCCATCCATGATGTGGACATTGTAAAATAAAATGTATCTCTGTTGTCGAGTATCACTTACCACACAGGGGAAAAATGTTTTTACTTTCATTATGTCCTCTTCCCTCATATTTCTCCATGTTTACTCTAAATATTTTTGTGGGGAAAAAAATGAAAATGTACAACATAATCGTGGAAAATGTGCCCATTTGTTGATACTTTACCATTATTAGCATTATAACAAATAGTCAACTATAATACAAACTAATCATGGGGCTCATACCCCACTTCATCTGGGATCAAGGCGGCTGGGAATCTCAAACCCTCGAGTGGTTCAAACTTCAAAAGTATCTCAAATGGACTCACAATAAAACATTTTAACTGTTACATGTGTAGATTCTCATACAAAACTACACACAATTTATCTCTTTTACATTATTTAACCATCAACTTTAACTGATTGACAATTAGGCGTTATATCTGTACAAATTATCAAAGTCTAAAAATTCAACCTTTTCTTTAATCTTGTAATCTAGCTCGTAAAAAGTTTTGGGTGTACAATGCAATGATGACATTAAGAAAATTAATTAAAATGGATCGGAAGTAGTGAGAATGATTTGGCGACTTTTGTCTTTTGAAAGTGTCGGAGAATTTTTCCAGGAGGGCACTTTCATCCAAAAAATAATGCCCAAGGAAATATTTACACTTACCTGGACGACATTAATGGAAAACCAAATAAATCCATTTGGATGGCATTCTGGAAACTTTTTAATTTTGGGGGTATAACTTCAACTCTTGATAGAGGAACAGTATGGAGTCCTGGAGAAGAGCAGATGCTGTAAATGGACCAAAAGAATGTGGATAGACCTCTCATTACATGGAATGTTAATGTTATATGAAGTATGGCTTTCATGAATAAGTTACATCTTCTCTGTATTCACCGCCAAAAAGCTTTACACATTTTTGTTACACAAGATTTACAGTGGCACGAGTAAGACGAGGGGAATTTTTCTATTGTTGTGCCTTGATTGATTGAAGTGTATCCATGTATAAGCAGAATTATGTACTAAATATGATAAATAAAGTTTGAGTATATGCAACTTTATCCATGTAAACCTTTTTTTAAAATGGAGGGTTGAGGCAGTGAGGACAGCAAGAAAGTCAATTGAAATTAATGGGATCTCTCCGGCCTGTAATTAAGTTAGATATGATTTAAGATTGTAGTGATACTTTTTTACTTTCAGTTACTTTTAGACTTTGACTATATTGTTCAGCTTATCAGGTAAAAAATATTACAATCTCAATGAATTGTTTGTCAAAATTAATTTATATTTGTTCAGATAGAATTTAATGCTTTTTATGTTTTCAAGATGGAAATGAAATTAAATCTTAAATTATTGACGAGTTTTAGATGGATGGAACCGTGTGAAAAATTTTCGGGCTTTTTAGGCCTACATGACTAACTAGTTCTTATCTCTCATTGTATCTCAAGTTTATGGTTAATTAACCTTCCGGCTTGAACTGTTTTTTATTTGTGTAATATTATAAATTATATTAAAAATGTGAATACCTATACAAGTCATATTTGAAGAAATACTTATAAAGTAAAATGGTCCTAAAGTAATTACTTTTCAACTGTTAAGCTAATAATAATGAACTTAATGATTCAGTTTGTTTCCAATTAATCTGACGTTTGTTTTAAATTTCATTTGTCTATTCAATTTTTTCAATGATATGACATACAGCACGCTTTTTATTTAGAATCGTTTTCTTGACTTATCAGTACCAAAGAGGTCTACATAATCATCACTGATGAACCCTCATCTTATCATAAAGAGTTAGGCTTTTCCTTGACAACTATTTATTGAGTTACAGTACAACAAAAACTAAAAATTATCACACCATGATGCATCGATGACACGGTCAGCTTGGAGATTGAGGGGAATGGTCATCATGTCTCATTACCATCCACGTCAAAATTATCCGTAAAATTAGTTTAAATTAAAATTAAAATCAATTTTTCATGTCACTGCATCATCAAAATAATTCACAAAATTGACGTCCATCATGAATTAAAAAAAATCGTGTGCCACTCCCCAAAATAAAATTCTAGTATATAAAATTGTCAGCATAAAAAAATGTCTTTATGTAGTCGAGGTAGCAATAGATCAAAATTAGCAAATTTTGTCCATGGCACAGACTGTGCTTGTGGACAAAGTCAAGCTGACTCATGTCAGTCGAATGGACAACCACCAAGGAATTACAACATAACCAGAACATGTTACCCAGACACAAAAGCCCCACGTCAAGTTTCAGTCATGGTTCGTTGTTGTCCATGTCCAGCTGGAGACAATAATGACAATGAGGCTCCTTCTCGAAGACTCCTCAATGTGGATGCCATGGAAGAATTATGTTATTTCACAAAGAATGAAGACACAAATTCTTCACCATACGACTGTTACAATGTTTGTGAATGTTGTGGAGTCTTGACCAAGTACATGGATGGCCAAAATGGTCAAAATAATGAAAATGACCCATGCAATTGTACTCCAGTCAAGTATGCTAGACGACAAAGATTCACATTTAGAGACGACAAAAAGAAACCAGGACCTCCTCCACCCTGGCCCTTTCCACATGAACTCACTTGTCCTGAAATTAAGTGAGTTAAAAATTCCTAGATACAATAAAATAAATTATTTTTGTATAAAATTTATTATTTTGTAGTGGTTGTGGGGGAGGATCAAGCAGGGGAGCTAATGGTCCTTCTCCAAATGGTGAGTTGCTTAGAATTAAAATAATTATTTAATTGTCACCAGACACAGTATATAAAATTGAAAATTAATTTCTCTTTTAGGCGCTAGCTGTGATGACAATTTACCAAGTCAAAGTGGAGTGTACTATTTCAGCAAAACAGACAATCGAATGATTTATCAACAAAAAGAGAATTGTCCACCACCACCTCCACCCCCACAACCCCAGTCTAGAGGAGATCTATGCCAATCTGAGAGTAATTGTTGTCAACAAAAATCTCCAGTGGTCATTCAGCCCATGTGTAATGGACCATTTGGTGGTGGTGGTGGTGGTTGTAATCCATACATGAATCCTTATATGATGAATCCTTATTGCAATCCTTGTATGCCTTGTTGTAACAATCCCTGCATGCCTTATTGCAATCCCTGTTGTGGGCCCTGTAACCCTTGTTGTGGCCCTTGTGGAAATAATTGCAATCCATGCGGAAACAATAATTGTTGTAATCCCTGTGGAAATAATTGTTGCAACCCCTGTGCCAATAATAATTGTTGTAATTCATGTCCATGTCCGCCACAAAATCCATGTAATTGTTGTTGTTGCTATCCACCTCAACCACCACCTCCTCCTCTTCCTGCTGGACAAACAACCGTCATTCCAATGTGCATACCAATAAATCCACCCCCTCCTCCTCCAGTTTGTATGCCTTGTTGTAGACCTAAAAAGAAGAAGAAGAAGAAATGTGAGGAGACAATCATCGAACTGAGGAATTCTCCTTGCTACAACCCTTGTTGTAATCCTTGCTGTGACCCCTGTGGGGCAAGCTGTAGTGGAGGTCAAATGGCGAGTGGTTCTTGTGGTAGTGGTTCATGTCCACCTTCTGGTTGTTCCTATCAAGTTGATGGTTGTTCAAATGGAATGCAAAATGTTTCTGTTGACAATTATTGTACTCGTCCTCAAAGCTGTTGTCAACAAAATAATTGTTGTTGTAGTCCACCACAGCCTCCTCCTTGTTGTCGACCCCAAACCACTTGCTTTCAACAATCATGTCCACAATAATGCTGCTAAGACTTATTCAATTAATTTTCAAATTCATTTTAAAAATAAATTCTCGTTTCAAATCACTAAAAAATATTTCTAAAGTATAAATTTATTTAATTAATAGAAACAACAGTCATTTTTGAAGTAAATAGTTATTTATGGTAAATAGGATGTGAAAAAATGGCATTTTTCCAGTTTCAAAATTTCAGGCCTTTTTTTGAGCTTTTTTGGGCAACGAGTCCTGTATCTTGACACCAGTCTCACTACTATCTTTTCGGATTAAATGAATGTCAAAAATATCTCGAAGTGTCCTCACTGCACCGGGAAGCAAGGATGCACTGCAATGAGCATTTAAATATAATTAATCATTTAATTTAAATAATTTGATATTTATGCTTCATTCCACTTACATAAGAAAAGCCAAGGTACGTGAAAAATATCTAGGCAAGTAGACGTAGTCTTCATTTCTTCTAAAACTGTCAATTATTTCTACTGCAGCTTCAGCTGGCTCCAGAATAGGAACTGGAGAAGAATATCTGTGAATAAAATTAAATCAAAACAATTAATTTGATTCTGGTAAAAAAAAATAAACTGAATATACCTCTCGTGTGTATCACAATCTTTGACTAAAGCCGTGTTGACAATTGAAGGGTACACGGTAGTAAAATTAATATTTGTTTTTAGAGATCTCATCTCCAATCGAAGACTTTCAATGAAGCCATGGACAGCATGCTTTGAGCCACAATAAACTGAAGATTGTTTTGATGGAACTAAGCCGGCTAAGGAGGACATGGTCAATATGTGTCCATGTTTTTCTTCAATCATTTTTGGTAAAAATTCTCGAAGAATCCAGTAGTGTGACATGACATTGACTTGATAAATGCGATCAAATTCATTTGGGTTTAATTGTAGGAATAAATCAGTCGTTGGCATTATTCCCGCATTGTTGACGACCACTGTCACACCTCCAACTTCTCTCTTGACCTATTTGGCATAAATTAAAATTTCTATTAATTTCAAATAATAAAATTTATTGTGCAGTGTTTTTTTTATAATTCTTACCTGAGAAGCTAATTCCTCAATTTTTTGTCTATTGGTAACATCAATTTGATAACCCGTGGCTTTGACACCCATTGACCTCAGTTGAGCAACTAATTTGTCATTGTCATTTTTACTAATGTCCCAACAAACGAGGGTCGTCTTGGGGCAAGATCGAGCCAGATATAAACACATTTCTTTGCCCATCCCATTTCCGGCTCCCGTGACCTGTAAGTGGCAAAATATTTTATTCATTCTAAGAATACGTCAGAATCAAAAAATACATAATGGCAATGTGACGGAATTTTGTCCAAAATAGTATGAAATAACACTATCTAAAGTGTTGAGGTCATTATGTATCTACATCGTAAATGATATGATTCTAAAATAACACACACTTAAATATACTTTATTGTTATTTTATAGCTATACGCAAAATATTCATAAAAATGATATCCTCAATTAGACAACATTATCAGAAAAAATTGAAAATCAATGCCATGATGAGTGAACAATAATAACAACTAATTTTTATGATTTGTATTAGTTTTTTATGCCATCACTGTATATTTTCTACAACTAATTTCAACGAATGTCTCACAAAAACAAATTCTTTGGACTTTACACACACTCAACTTGATAACCTTGATAAAGATCACAGCTGAGAATCTCAGCCGCTGAGATCTCTACAAAAAAAACTTATACAAAAAGCCTTTCCTACATGCGTTGAAATATACGGAAAACAATAAAAGTTCTTCGACCTTCACTGTAAACAATTTCAGTGCTGTTGATACAAAATGTGATGCAGATAAATTCTTCTAATAATTTCAAGTTCTGAATTATCCCCAAAATGAACCAAAATGAATTAAAACGTTTCTTAAATTTTATATCTACGATACAATGAAAACAAAGACAAAAAATTGAAAACTGCAATGTTAGTCTCACCAAGATAATTTCATTATCCAAATTTTTCATAGGAGCTGGTACAAAGAGTCTGTAGATGGGTTTAGTGTAAGCCCATGTGAATCCAACAATTAAATAAACTAAATCAAACAATATTTTCCCAATCGTTCTTAACCAATCCATGTAAACAGTAGTTGAACTCATTGTCACAAATTTAAATGTAAAATCCTTTCCAACAAATAGGGAGTATTCCAACCAAGACACTGCACTGGTGAATTGTGGTATTGCACTTTCAGTTTTTTCACAAATTTATACTAAATTCATTGCAAGTTATTTTTATGCTTGCTATCAAGTCAAGTAGTTTAGGGTCAGAGGACCAACATATCACTCATGCTTGGGATTATTCTCAAGTGGTAGTGATACAATCACACAATCTGAGAACTTAAAAAATGGACAGAATGTTACAGACAGACCACAACACAATTTTTTAGTTAATATAAAAAAACTGTTTGGCTATCAATGAAGCAGGCTAGCTTGTTTACCTTGAAAAAAAGATTCTGCAAAGGGGCAGAATAATTTTTTTCATTTGTCCTTTGTCCAGTTAAAGTTTAATATTGGTTGGCAGTAAGAGTGTTTTGTTTATTGAATGTTATTGTATGTACTATGTATGCTATATGATTATGATAATATGGCTGTTCAAAATTTATTTTTTTCCATTCCATTTTCCATTCACAAGTATAAAAACTCAACTAGGAACTGTTCCCATAATGTTGTGCATACTGTTGCAAAGTGAAATAACCTTACAGCTTTATGATTGTGTATAAAATTCTCATTCCACATATTGTGGTATATTCCAACTACTTTTTTACCCTTTGAACTTGAGATTATGATTATCAGCATGGTGATATTATAGCACGCCAGTGCATAGCAGCAGAGTCACTGAATACTTGTAAGTGCGTGTAGGGGAGTCGCTTCTTGATTGTTGTTGTGCCTCAATTGTTAAATTGTAATTGACCATTTAATGTTATCTGTATGAGTGTATGCTTTATAGGAATGATTGTGAATTTGCTGAAAATTGTCATCTCCTACAGGGAACAAAAAGTCAAACTACTTGGACCACAGATTTAGTGCACATCTTGTCTCTCTCTTGAAATCTTGATGTGTCGTCAATGACGACCTAAACAAACGAAGTACTTTTATTTTACATTAGGCACAAGATGCACATTATTTCACAATGTCATTGAGTCTCTTCATGTAATTAGTCACAGCACTATGCACGTGCACTAGCATAATTTCAAAATGACAGTCTAAATTCTGATTTTATTATGAATTATAATTTTAAAATTTACAAGTAGAAGCTTTAACACTCCACACATAGTTTAATTGTTGCAACTTGCAGATCAAAAAACTGTGACAATGTTCAAACCAATTTATATGCCTCCTATGCCTAGTCCTATGCAATTTCCTCCATGTTGTTTTTATCAAGGTTCTAAACCAAAGACACCCCCTCCAGCAGCACCACCACCGCCTCAGCAACAATGATGTAAATAATTTTTGAATGAATTGAAAATGTGTACTTACTAATTGTTAACATTTATTAATGTATGGATTTTTTCCAGCTCCCCCTCCATTCATTCCAATATGCATTCCAATGTGTCCTCCACAGCCCCCACCATGTACATTGACCAATTTACTTGATTGTAGTTAAATTTTATAAAACATGACTTTCATGGATTTAAAATTTTTTAGGTTGTGTGGTCATGAGTCCACCAAGAGAAAGGAAGAAAGAACCAAGACGAGAAACTGAATGTGAGTGCCGACAAAGATGTGGTTGTTTGTCCAGTCGTTACAGAAGTAGCTGTACATCATCTTCATCCTCATCGTCTCCTTCGTCATCTTCTTCCTCCTCATCACCCTCGTCATCGTCATCAGGGAGTTATAGCTATTCAACTTATGGCTATAGCCCAAGTTCATATTCGAGCTCGTCTTCGCCAACAAGTTATTCTTCAACATCGTCATCCAGTTCACCATCCTCATCCTCCAGTAGTCGTAGTCGTAGGAAATGTTGTGAGCCTCCAAGACGAAGATATCCAGACGATTGTTGGTGTTGTCATCAAGCCCCTCATCATCATCACCGTTCCAAGAGATCTAAATGCAAAAAGAAGAAAGAAAGTAGTAGTAGTAGCAGTAGCTCTCCTAGCAGCAGTTCCGATAGTTATAGTTATAGTACTTACTCTTGAATTTTACAAAATGTATCTCCGTCAACCACATTAGCATGTACTTAATTAACAAATTGCAGTTAACTAAATTTAATAAATTTCATCATCATTTTGTCATTGAGATGTGTCTGGGCGCGAAAATCTTTTTTGAACCTGCATGCGGCTCCAAAATTTTTTCCTCTTTTTTCTTTTTGGCAATTAAAATTAAATAAATATTAAGTTTGTAACTGGATTATGAAGAGACTTGTCGTCTTTTTTTCCTACATTGGTACGAGTTACCAGTAAGTCATTAAAAATTAATCACAATTTTGCTACTATTTTTATAAGTAAAATCATGATGATTATTAAATACAGTGAATAATTCATTCATTTTTATTTTAGAGGATTACAGAGGACCACTAAAACAGCCAGTGCGGACTTGAAAACTATTCAAGGAATTTTAGAACTTGGATTGAAGAAAGTTTTGAGGAAAGATATAAGTTTGTCAATTTCAAGTAGAACTGATTCTGGAGTTCACGCTTTGGAATCTACAGCACACTTTGATATTGACGACCGTGATTGTAAGAACTTTTAATTATAAATACACTGAGCAAAGCATGCAAAATTAATAAGAATAATATTTCCTAATTAGTTTCATTTTTTTGAATGTATTTTTACTAAATATTTTGTAATGCTGCTTTCTTTATAGTGCCTGGTGGTACTAATGAAATTACTAATCATTTAAATAATTGGATGGAGAAATGGAAAGCCGATATACGTGTAAAGCGGGTCAACGAGGTTAATTCTGACTTTCAAAGTCGACATCATGCATACGGAAGAAGTTATTGTTATCGGATTGCTGTATGCAAACCTGGTGGTATGTTTATTTTACTTGAAAGACTACTGTATGTATTTACACGAGAAACATACGCCAAATCGTGACATTTATCAGATATTGTTAATCTCATAACACGTGTCCTAAATCTTGTCTTTTCAGAAGTATTAAATAATGTACTTCCGAATAATACAAGTACATCAGCTTTACCAATCTCAGATCTCTATCGATGTGTCGCCATAAATCAACCTTTTGATACTGCAGCAGTCGCAAAAGCATGTGAAATTTATCTGGGAACATGGAATTTCAGGACATTTGCCATGTCCAGTAAAGAATATAAAGAGTTACCAGTGGATCATTCAAAATTTATAAAGACTTTGTATAGAATTTCATTTTCTCAACTTAATGTGGATGACGAGCGTACTGTTTTTGATCCTGTATCCAATAAATTTGACTATTACGATTTTAATATAACCAGTAGTGGATTTCTTCGACGGCAGGTATATTACTTACTCTTTGTAATGTTGTTATGTGATTTCTTGTTCAAAATAATACACTCAATATTTCAAATAAAAAGTCAAATTACATGTTGAATGTATGCCATGTTATTTTTTATAGGTACGACGAATGGTGGGTGCATTAGTTTCTGTCGGTCAAGGAAGATGTTCAACAGAACACATTTTGACTTATCTCAACGACCCAACACTAGAATGGGATCAGAAGATACTTATTTTACCTGCCGATGGACTTTATTTGAAAGAAGTGCACTACAAAAATATGGAGACAATTAGTGGCTCATTCTCTTAATTTGTAAGTGTTGTGGAATAAAAGTAGTCATAAACTTTGTATCTACAATGAGTGCCAATCCCGCCGTGAAGATTGATGATTCATCCGAGGATGATCCATCTCAAGATCATAATACTACGTCAAGTTCTGCTTCATCCAGTTTTTTACAGCAATTGCAGGGGAAACGAAGGGGCTTACAACCGACGGAAACAAAATTCACAAAGACTGATGGTTCAGTGACAATTTTAAAGAAACAGGGAACAGAGATATTAGACTCTTCAATTTCTCTTACTACTTCCTACGGTTTTGTTGTTGACACTAAACCAGACTTGACTGTTAGTGAAATTATTCCGTGGCTGTTTGTTTCTTCACAGGATGTGCCTCAAGAGCTTGTTCTCCTACAAAAATTTAATATTACCCATATTTTATCTTTATTACCTGCATTTCAATTAAACTCAAATGTCAAAGAATTTATCAAGGTTCATTTAGTGGTTGAACTTTATGATGACGAATTTTTCATGAGAGATGACAAATCCAACACAAAGAGTGCTCTCAATCAAGCCATGGATTTTATACATGAAGCAATAACTAGTAATCCTGATCATAAAGTTCTCATACATTGTGAGTACAAGTCAGAAATATATCCGATTATGTACCTATACATATATTTGATATTATTAAACTTGTTTGAATTGTAAACAATCAACTAATTTTGAATAATTTTTATTGTTTATATAGGTAATGCTGGTATATCAAGAGCACCAACCGTAGCCATACTTTATCTCATGACAAAGCAACATTACACTTTTGATGATGCCTTTAAAATGGTTAAATCTACTCGTCAAAATGCAAAACCAAATAGTGGATTTTTAACATTTTTGAAAAGCATAAAACAATGATTAAATATGAAGTAGTCAGGTATTGTATACCAAGTAGGAACAATAAATACCTACATTATTATTTACAAAAAACAAGTCAACTACAATTTGTACTGAGTAGTGTAACTGTTGTTTAATCCTAAAAGATAATTAAATTAAATTAATAATTTCAAGTCAAAACTGAAAAATAAAAACAACCTGAAAACAGTGATTCTTTGTGGTAAGTTGGCCTGTATCCTGCCAAAGATTTGGGGGAACAGTTGAAAAGTCGTCCAAAATTTTTTTTCAAAGAATTTTTTTGAAACTTGAAAGAGTTTCTGTTTTTCTCATAAAAGATTGAAGTACGTGTCTTTAATATTTCATTTTTACCAAGTACTTAAGTGTTGCATTTATCAGTTCGAAATGAGTTCATCTAATATGGTAAGATTATAGATATTTAATCAACAAGCATTCCCGTTTAATATTTTTGATGCGACGCAATTTTTGATTCAATGTGTTTTGTAGGGTACCAACAAAGAATCTGCCACGATGGATTGGATGTACAAGGGTCCCACTGCGTTGGTTAATCGAGAAGATTATTTACTTGGAAGAACTATTGATAGATCTTTAAAAATGTTAGATGAAGTTGAAAAAGGAAACAATACATTTTCATACCTCGACGAGGCTCAGAAAGGTACTTACATAGTTGTTTTTAGTTTTTTGTTGCATGAAACATGTGTATTAAATTGTGTTTGCATTTTTTAATAATTTGTTTTGTTTTGTATAGATTTGACACCAATGTCTATCTTTGCTCCTGGACCAGCAGGCCCCGTGGATGTAATTAGAAAAATTAAGGAAGATCCATTATTTCAAATTCAAAAGAAAGAAGAAGAGAGCTTAAAACAACTATTGAAAAATCCAGTTAAAATGAAGAATCTTCGAGATATGGTTGAAAAGAATCGATTAGCAAATGAAAAACCAGACAGATCAACGTCTAAGAAGCACAAGAAGAGACGGAAATCTAGTTCTAGTGATTCAAGTTCCAGTGATAGTAGCGATGATGAAGTCATCAATAAATTATTAGCTCAAAAATTTTCATCTATAAAAGATATAAAATCACAGTTAGTGACGAAGAGAAAACGCGAATCCGATGACTCGAGTGACAGTGATGACGGCTATAAAAAAGCAAAGAATCATAGCAGTAAATATGAAAAGGCTGAAAAACATTCAAGCCATCATAGTCGTTCTTCAGGTCATGGTAATAATAGTAAGCGGCACGATGAACATTCTTCCTCTTCTAGTAGTCGAAATTACAAAGAAAGAAGTCGAGATGATCGGGATAGATTTTCACGGGATGAAAAAAGTCGAGATGATCGGGACAGATTTTCGAGGGATGACAAGGGTCAAGATGACAGGGATAGATTTTCAAGAGACGATAAAAGTCGAGATGACCGGAGCAGAGTTTCAAGGGATGAAAAGGGTCGAGATGACCGGGACAGAGTTTCAAGGGATGACAAATATTCAAAAAGTTCAACTTCTTCTTCCTCTACATACAACAAGTACAAGTCTAGGCAGGATAAAAAGTCTCTGGATGAGGACGAAAAAGAGCGTCGGATGAAAGAAATGTTGGAAAATGCTAAATGGAGAGAAGAACAAAGATCAACCAATGTCAACAAGTTTCGAGAAGAGCAGAAAAAAGAAGAGGAAAAACAAAAAACTGATCGTGACCCTGATTTTATTAGGTACGTGTTATACCAAGTCACAAATCAACATATCAAATTAAAATAAAATGTCACATAAGGACATCATGTATTAATGTCATTTTTCATTTGTGATTTTTAGAAAACAATTAGCAGAAGCTGCTGCCACTGGCACTGTTGAGTCAAGAATTAAATCAAACTCCTACAATATTCAGAGGTCTAAATCTGCAATGCATCAAAATTTTGCAAGGAGATAGCATTAATGGTAAGTTGAAGCCTTTATTTACAAAATAGTTCATACAATCTTTCTTTATTTTTAACTAAAATCATATAATAGTTCACAAGAATAATGTGACAGTACAATATTATTTTATTGTCGTACATATTACATGTATACAACATGTTATGTATAGTAGATATGTTCGTAAGTATCAAACTAAAACAGTTTAGTTAATTTAACTTTTAAAAATGAAGATTTAAGATTTTTGATGCATAACAATGTACTAGACCGGTTTTTTGACGCTGTATTCTCTAATGTACCACTTTAGTTCCATTGATAACTACTTGTGTACGGCAGAGGAAGTCGCGTTCGATCCCTGGTTAGGGCACCTAATTTCAGAGCCTGAATGATCTGGGCAAGGGAACTTTTTAGCAATTGAATAGTTCTCTAATCCTTACAGGCGAAAAAGATATCCGAGAAGTTAATCCCACAGTGGTTTATTATCTCATAATGACCACATGTGTTTCATACCTCGGAGACAAATAATTTTTTTAAAAAAATATTCTCTTTCTTTCCACTTTTTGTGTGAAAATTTGATCTAATTTTATGTTGTTTTTTTAATTTCTTGTACAGGTCCCAGTGCTCCTGTCTATGATAAGAATTGAGGAACTGTTTAATGTCAAATTAATGTCGTCCCCATGATGTCTTATTTATTCGTCCAATACATAATAAATGTATTTTAATTCTACTAACCAATGAAATTAACAATATTTTTTTAAAATTAATACTCATCATGTAAATGTGCATTTGAAATTATTAATGTTGTAAAGTGCCCTTTGCTACCAAGGACACTGTGTACATTTGGCACAAGAAACTTTTATGTGAATGAAAAGTGTATTATTATTGTTTTATGAATTTTTTTTCAAACTTTTTATCATTTTACCATTTTTTTGCTCAGTAATAAAGTTGTATAACATGCTGTGTATATTATACACATAGATGTGTCAAAAACAGTTTCTACTCACCTTTTGCCTTTTTTGTGAAAATAATCTGATAGCATAAGTAATTAACTCGAGTTTTTTTTTTAAAAAAAAAAAGAAGATGGCTCAAGGAAAAGATTCAACAGTCACATTTAATATAATATCAGGGTAGGATTCAATTTTGATCATTGTGCAAACTTTGTTTTTATTTTTCAAGTCTACCCACTGTTCATAATTTTGTATCCTTTCAGGCAAAAACAAAGTAAAAAATTACAAAGTCGGGTCACTTACGTGGAAAATGGATTGAAAGATCTTGCCTTTGTCCTTTCAGAATATATATCTAAACAATCTTCGTAAGGACTTTATATAATTAAAAATTCATGTTTTTTTTAAAATTTAATTTAGAATAGAATAAAAAAAAAGAATACAAAGACAAGTTGGAAGTAAAAAAAATGACAAATTGACTTTTCCATGTTCAATTTAGGATGCAAGATAAAGCTGACCAAGTGGCTGAGAGCTTGTCAAATTTTGCCGTAATATAAACATAAAATAATAATGTCTCAAAGTCAATTAAATTAAATTCCATGCAAAAAAAAAGTTTTTAATATGATAAAGGATGTAGTCTTAATATGACGTCTAGGTTGTCTAGTTACTAATTGACTTTGAGATATTATGAATTTGACTTGATATTTAGCATGGTGAGGCGTATAATACGACGACAAAATTGAGTATGGCTGTCTCCTCAGAAGTTATCTCTCTACTTGGGGACTATAGGTAAAATTAGAGTGAGGTCTCCAAAACTTTCCAAAATTTGGAAAGGAAAAGAAAATTCTAATTAATTTCTCTCTCCTGCTGACTCTACATATTTTTTTCCCATCTTCTTTCATAATTTTTAGAACTACTTTTGTGAAAAAGCTGGAAGACAAAATTTCACCCATATTCAATTCATATGAAAATGTTTGCAAAAATTTAAGAACCATGATTCGTCATGCCAAGATTGCTCGTAAAAGGGAGACAATGAAGAAAAAACAAGTGACTAAACTCCATGAGAAGAATCGGGCTCACTCTGCTGTGGTATAAATAAAAATAAATTCAAATATAAATAAATAAAAGTCAAAAATTAAATATTTTTTAAAACTTCTAAGAAGATAGCTCAAAATGAATTGAAAAAATTATCAAGCGAGTCTTCCAGCCTTACAATTTCAGCTCATGAAAAAATGGTAAAATAATTCATTCTATTTAGTTTTTAAAAAAAACAAGTTAGTTTTATCAAAATGATACATGATTTCTTAATAATACACAATACAGTTAAAATTTGAAGAAAAACGAACTCAAGACATGAAAGCGATACTCCTCTCATTTTTCAAATGTGAAATGGCTAGTGAGTTGAGTAAATATTTAATATGATAATTGTTCAATCAACAATATAAACATATAGCAAGTCAGATGAATAATAACAAAATATTATTTTATTGTTCATCAAAAAATTTATAAAAAAAAAATTAAAGTGTAGAGACACTATAATTAATTTAATAAAATACATATATTTTAGTACACGCAAAAGCACTCGAAGCCTATTCGGAAGCCTGTCATTTTTTTGAGAATATAGATGAAGAAGCAGACATACAGGTTCCTTTTTAAAAAATTGTTTAATGGTGCCAATTCCTCTATATAATCTCTTTTTTCTCTCTCTCTCTTTTCTATTTTTTTTTGTGTTAACGTGGTCATAATGTTATTATCCCAAACGCTTTACATGTACATTTTGCTGAAACGACTGAAATTACATATAAAAGGCCATAAAAAGTGGAATGATTCTACGAAGTGGAATGAAGCCGCTCTCGGAACATAAATCAAAATCGGACTGTAAGGGGAAAAAATCCACCATGTCTCATCCTACCACATCTTTGGACAGAGATGTAGAGCACAAAATACTATCTCCAGAACGACTGTCTCATCGGGTAAAAACTGCAAAAAAAAATAATATGAATTATTCTCCAGGAATGTTTCATATAATACATCACCAAAAAAGATTCCACCTTCCCTTACGAAATATGAAAACCACTGAAAAAAAGTTGAAGGGAACAAGAGGAAAAAGAAAAAGTTTGAGGGACATGCTGTTTCTTTTATTTGTTAAAAATGCAAATTTTATTTCTATACTGTGGTTACAAGCTCAATATTCACTTAGGTGATTTATACATTGGCATAATTGTTCCTCCCTAGACCCTACCTGCATGCAAAAGAAAATTCTTTTGTTGTTGTTTGTTCCTTCTCCTCCTCATGGTTTGAATTACCATGTTACACTATATTAAATAATTATACTTTTGAGCTATGATAAAAAAGAAGAATAGCTTCTGTAGCCATCAAGATCTACTTGATAGAAAAATGAAACAAAATTTATGATTACGGGCTTTTTGCTCTCATTCCCTTTTTTTCTCTCTTTATTACAATTGAACCAGCATTTTAACTCTCTGTACAGGAGGAGGAGAGGGACTATAATTTTAAACTTTTTGTGTGGAATCTTTTTTGACTACTTGCCAAATACCATGTTGATATAATTTTTCATAATCAATATTATTATCATTTTTATTTTTCTATTCTTTAAGTCTCATCAACAAGATGGGAAGAAATGGAGTGCAGAGGAATCGACAGACTCATCATCTGAATCATTTTCTGGGACAGAAGAAGAACAAGAGGATTTATTAAATAATGATGATTTGGATATTGATAAAAAAGTCTCATTTGATTTAACTACTTCATTGACGACGACTACTAGTCCAGTTCTTCACTATGATGATGAAAAGGTCAAAGTACCATCCAATTCTTGGAAACAGATTTCATCCTCTACAACTTCAAATACAAAGAAATCAATTTCTTCACAACATAAAAATCTTTCAATGGGAATTCATTAGATTGGTTTTTATATTTCTCCATCTTTTTCCCAAACAAAAGAATAATTTTTTAAATTCCTTCATTTTCAACTGATTTTGCCCACATTTTATTAGTATAAATTAATAATTTATAAAATAATATGTAACTAACAATAGTTTATTAACTGTGATGAATACAAAATGTAATTTTTAAATTTTCAAGATGACAATAAATTAACGGAATAAATTGAGATTAATTCATTGAACATTTTTATTTTTCAGATTTTTTTTATTGACTAATTTTTCAGTCGACAAGTGTATCTGTACTTTGACTAACCCCCTGTGGTTTGAGAACGATATTTTGTGAATTTTTTACCTCATTTCTTTGCATAATATTAATTTTTTATATGCTTTACAAGAAAAGAGAGATATTTTCAAAGATGACTTCATGTGTCGTCTGGGAATAATCTTGACGATATGTTTAAGTGTTGAAGAGAGAGAGAGGACAGGAAAATAAATCATATTTTAATAGCAAGAATAATATTGAAAGGCTGAAGAAAGGGTCACTATCTGTCTGTACAAAGGATGAACTTGGCACGAGCAATATTATGCATATAAATTTAACCCATAAGAGAGAGAGAGAGAGAGAGAAAATCTATAAAATATTACCTGTACATTTAATAGTAATAACTTTTTAATCTTTAACTCTTTTTAAAATTCTACATGATTATTATTCTAAAGTCAAAAAAGTGCCACTAAAAAACCAATTTAATTCTTCGTTTTTCAAAAAAAGGAATAATACCTGAGGACAAAAATCATTTGAGTAATAATTTTGTAAATTTTTTGCAAATGTCGTTGAGTCACATTCCTTGAATTTTCTTTTTTAGACAAGATTTGTTCAGTTGAAGAAACCACACAATTACCTCATCAACTTTGGTTGAATTTATAGCTTGTAAAAGAAGAAAACCTGTGAGATACCAGATTATTCATGCTTTAAAATTTTCTATAATCATTCCCCCCCTCTCTCTCTTGTATCTGTAATGTATTTTTCCATTTTATTTAAAAAAATATAAGGGTCTTGAACCCACAGAAGATTTTTACAAACTTTTTTTTTCTTTGGGGCTAATACTATAAAGATATTCTAGAAAAAAGGATAAGAATCCTGGAATTTAATGGATGGATGGAGATGAGAAAAAAATTGTGTAGAGATTTTGTATAAAAATGAAATTAAAACCAAAGACAGTCTCTGATTGTACAACGTGATGTTGAATTAAATTAATCTCTTTAACATTTTTTGGTTTCGAAAATGAGGGTTAAAAAATATAGATTAGTACAGATGACTCAATTTTGTTGACTTTTTCTCTTTCATCTCTAATTCTTTTTTTTTGTACACTAAAGACATGGAGAGATTACAGATCATTAGAGAAATGTAATTGAGATTATTTAAATAAATTTAATTAGAACATTTTAAAAACAATTTAAAATTAACTTTTAAATATCCTTTTTTTCACACAATATGTTTTCAAAGACTATTAAGTGATAATTAAGTTGAACTTTCCTCCTTCACCCTTTCTACATTCCATTCTTTTACTCGTCTTTTGTAAAATGGATGCACATAACACAAGCCAGTCTCATGCCTCATGTAATGTAACGCCTACATATTTTAAGCTTAAATTAGTTGTTTGTACTTTTAAACTAGAAAATTTTTGTAATTAGGTAGACAGACACACACGCTCATGGCCTAAAGTTGGAGGCATCTGGTCTATGTAAATAAAAAAAAATGTAATGTGCTCATTCAGAAAAAAACAGATTTAAAAAAAAAGGAACTCTGGATAAAAATTCAAGAGACTTTGGATCTTGGATGGTGAAAAAAAAAGAACATTTTCATTTCCTTTTCTTCAAGAGTCTCATCTTCTTGAGACAATTAATGAGAATCACTCTCTCGTGAGCTTTTTTTTTTCTTGTGTATCATCCCAAAAAGAAGGTTTTTAGTTACTCAGGGAAGGAGCCAGGGAATGTGTAATGAACAAGTGAGAGTGAGCGTGTCTATTTTTTCATTTTTGATTATACACGCCATTAAGGTTTTATAATGGTGCACATATTCTCTCTCTCTCTAACGGACTTAAAACAAAAAAAGGAGAAGGGTACTCTGTAAACAATAAAATGATGGACGAGGGAAAAATTGCTTCATCACCGTTAACTTAAAAAAGTTAAACTCATGAAACTCATGATGACTTGGTCGTATCTTCATAAATATGTATCTGTAAAACCACATGAAATATTTTTCAACTAATAAAGACTCTAGACTTTGTTCACTTTTTTTTATATTATTATCATCTCAGTGGAGATTTTTATCCCGCTAAATTACATCTTCAAATATGTTTTACACAACATAAAAATTCTAGTACAAATATTTATTCAAAAAAAAAATTCTACTTAATTTTTTTGTGTCTTCATTATGTCTTCAAAAATGAATTTAATTTAATTTCATATTTTTTCCTATTTTGATAAAAAGAAATAGACACTACGGATAAAAACAAATAGTTGAGTGTCATCATCATCAATTTCCCTCATTTTTTGACTCAACAAGAAAAAAATGGGGAAAGTATGCGAGAGAGACAGAGAGATGGAATTCCATTTGTAAAACCTGAAGAAAAAGAAAAAAAGAGAGAAAAAAGGGGGAAGGGAGTATCATCTTTGGTTATTGGATTTGAAGAAGAAAATCTTGTCACGTCGTAAAAGATAGTCAGATCCCAAAAAAGTCTAACACATTTTGAACTCTTTGGTAAAAACAAATAGAGAAAGTTCTTCACGTTAAAGTAATAAGCGTCGGCATTTTCCTTCTTGTTGAAAACCTTCAAGAGGGAAAGACGAGGACCCTTCCATTCATCCGTCCATAGAAATTGCATGACAGTAAAAAAAGAAGAAGATTCGAGTGGTGATTTTTTCTCTTTGAGATGCAGAGTTGAGGAGTCAAAAAGAAAAGTGTGTACATTTATATGCTTAGAAAAATAAAAAAAGGAAATGACGAAAAAGAGAGAGAGAAAAAAAGAAAGACATGGAAAAGGATTGAGGAAAGATGTGGGAGATCGAAATGATTCTTTTATTATTATTATTACATAGAGAGGTAGTCTCTCTCTCTCTCCATTTCCTCCTTTTTTAGATATCTGTCCAAATTTTATTTCCTTTCTTATAGAGAAAATTGTGTTTAATTATTGGGATTCTCTCAATAATATTATATAGGTTCAAAACGTCCATTTTGGGATAGCTCATAAAATTTAATTCTCTGCCCAAAGGACAAACGATGCAATGGCCAATCCATAAATTCATGGACTACCCCACATACAATCTAATACTCAACTCTTTACTATTTTTTTTCTACAAGGAAAAAAAATAAAGTCAAAGTAAAGGCAAAGTCAAAAGAATAATAAAAATAATTTTTACTCAATTTTTTACTATCCCTGTCCTCAAATCACATTTATAAAAAATGATAATACTAACGAGCACATGAACTTGCATGAGTTAATGGAGCATGCAAAGGAAAATGCAAAAAGAAAGTTTACCATTTTCTCTTTTTCTACTTACCTTTGAATTTTTGTTTGGACTCTTAGATTCTCCAACAAAAACTCTATCAAGTGTTTCTCTCTCTCTCTCTATTCATAGTTCCTTTGTTTACGTCGTTGAGCAACTATAGACTTTATATATAGAGAGAGAGTGATTGTATATAAAAAAACAGAGAAAAGAGAAAGCATGCTTTTTTTGGGAAAGTTCAAGCTCGGTAAAGGTTAGTTAATTAAGCCATCGGAATCGAATCGGGAAAGTCGGCGGCGCAAGTGTCGGCGCATTTCTTCCATATAGAGGCGAGTGTGTGTGTATATATATATATGTGCTAAACCAAACCAAATTGTCAACAGAGGTGGTGGGAGAAAGGAGGTTTAGGTTGTTGGTGATCGAAACTAGATAAATCCATATACATGTATTATATTTGTGCAAGGGAGTTGAGAGAGAGAGAATGCTTTCCTCATAACTAAGACTTTTCTATCTCTATACATGATCTATATATATATGTATATGTACAAGGTAAAAGTTCACGTGCTTATCATCGCATGCACTATCACCATTTCTTCCCATCTTCCCTTTTTCTCGTAGGATCCCCTTCCTATACTTTTTTTTGCCTAGTGTATATTATAGATGGTTGCCCTTTGAAAAGTTAATACAAAAGAGCGAGAGAGAGACCATGTTTTTCTCCTTGTACGTGCTCTTGCTCTCTCACCGTCATCAATGTGGATATACATTCACATCTTGTATACCCACATCGAGATAGACTCTTGTCTACTGTATAGTGCTATAGGAGTAATAGATACGAACCATGGTTGCAATATGTAGACACGAGAGAGAGAAAGAGATGCAATGGAATCGGGCGAGGGCGATGGACGGAAAGTTTGCGGAGAGGAAGGATGCTCAATGCTCCGAATCTCGGGATTCAGCTTTCTCTTCTGTTCTATTTGGCTGTGTGTGTGCTTGTGTGCTTGTGTATACAGAGCCCAAGTTCACTTTCACATAGCTCAAGAGCTAGAACTTGTTCTCTTGCAGAAAGAAACTTTTATATGAAAGCCTTTATGCGTATGCCCCGTCTCTAGCTCCCCTCTCTCTCGTTTTCTCTGCTGTTCTCTTTTGTGAGGTTGACGTCCTCCAGTAGCTCCCTCGGTTACTTTCGTCTCTCTTTTCTGTACAAGAGAAAGGAGAATGGAATATGAAGGGTCGGGTTTTAAATGGCTAGGAGTAGGAGCACTTCAAACATGGGAGTTACATAACACGGAGCGTTGTGTGTGTACATACCCGGATGTTGATTTGGTCAAATGCATACAGATAATGGACAAAGTGTGGAATAAAAGTTGGTCTAATTTACTTCCACTTTTACTTGAACTCTAACACACTCCCTATACAGTTAATACCAAATTGTACAATTGTAAGTATGAGGTATCTTATATATAAACAACTAAAATTGTAGTCTATATATTATTTTGTAAATTGACAGGAAGAGGAAGAGTTGCCATTAGTTAAATTCATAACCTTTAGAAAATTAAACCAACATTGACTCGTTAACATAATTACTGTCGGCCCATTTTTTATTACTTTTTACTCTTCTTCCCTCCAACAGTACAAAATTTTGTATTGTGTCACCCATGTTTTATTTTTCAATAGTGTTGAAGGATGAGGGGGAAGACAGAAGAGGGGGGGGGGTATTAGGTATTAGAGTTCATTCATTGCGCCGCCGTTTCAGAGTCAAGTTCCCATCACTTGAAAATGATATGCCCATACATTGTATGTTATATATCAGATATCTGTAGTTTGTGTAAAATAATATAATTGATAGCTGTAATGTAGGACAACTCCCTTTTGTCATTGTTGTTCAGACTTTGAATGTTTTGGGATGTCAACCAATCCGTCCTGTCCATTCCCTCCTCTTATAATAGAGTCGTGCAAAACGGTTGAAAGAGCAAAAATGTTATCAGTCAATCAAACGAAAAAAAAACCGGATGTCATTTGCATGTTATTCTCCATCTTTTAATAGGCTAAAGCACAAAAACGAGTTCCATTAAAAATAAGAATCAACTATTTTATGTAGGCGTTAGTCAACCTCTACAATCATAATAATATTACGTTCATCAAACTTTTACACATATATCCTTCAACTTGACTCTTGTTACGTCTCATCGTCTACAACCAATTCCATTTTTTCCTTTCTTTT
The DNA here is from genome assembly GCA_034700945.1 of Arrhopalites spinosus. NCBI lineage: Eukaryota > Metazoa > Arthropoda > Collembola > Symphypleona > Arrhopalitidae > Arrhopalites > Arrhopalites spinosus. The sequence continues at coordinate 26,877 of JAQIVZ010000512.1, forward strand.
TCATTCAACAAAATAAACCTGCCACTTTGAAAACACTCTAGACATGGACACAGTTTTTTAAAAAAAAAAAATTATGTCAATTTATTTGTATACAAAATAAAGGGATATATTTTTATATAAAGTACATAGAGAGAGAATTAAATGGAGAAAATGGTTTCTATAAAATGTACTTTGTGTCTCATATCTTACATCTTTAGTGCGACACAAATCGAGACATTCCTCTAAATATATGCCTCCCATGAAAATCCCCCTTGGAATGAAGAGAGAGAGAGGGAGAGAAAGAGTATAATGATTTTTATTTAAATAAAAATAATCATTTAGATTTCTAATAAAGATTATTTCTTCAGGTACATTTAATTTATACAATTGAGTATATAGTTTCAATCTCATCCTCATCATGAAATCAAGAGAGAGAGAGAGAGAGGAAAAAATGGGTATATATCATCATCATCTAATAAATCAAGACTAATAACTAATAATACTTAACTGCGCCCCACACTAATGACACAAGAACACACACAAACGCATACACTGTACGTAAAAATACATCAAACTAAATATAAAGAAACATAACCTAGCCCATGTTTTTCAAGTTCCAGCCAAAGAGTTTTATACAATTTATTAGTCAAATATTTTGTTTCGTAATAAAATTATAGCAAATCGTAAAATTTTTTTTTTTCCTTTTGTTTATACATTCAAAGATTTGTGATTGTGGTTTTGTTACTTACAAAAAAAATCTAAATGATATAAATTATATATATAAAAAAAGATTATATAATCAAGCTATACACACACACCTGCATATGATGGACGAGTACTAATAAAAACATTGTTGAAGGTGTGGTTGACTTAAGGTGTGTGTGTGTTTGGGGTAATTTTATTATAATTTATATATTTTTTAAACTATTCATCCTTAATCAGAATTTAAAGAAGAAAAAAATGAAATCATTTTCATCTTGTCTATAAAATTGTTTTCCATCTTCGAAATTCTCTCAAGTATTATGACTTTCTCTCTCTCTCTCTTAATTTTTGTTATTTGTCCTCACCCAAAAAATGATAAAAAAAATAAAGAGGAAAATATCATCACGATGCTATCCCCGTAATTGTCTAGCTCACACTAAAAATTGAAGTAAGATAGCAAAAACTTATATAAAGACACACAATCCACACTTTTATCTTCTCTTCATCCCAGTCTCAGTACAGAGTCCTGCAGTTAATGATAATACATTTGATATCCATGCATATACATATTATTATATAGGTGGAGATACACAAAATAAAATATATTCGAGTTTATTGCACACTTGCACAGCATGCACCAAAGGTTTTTTATACGTTCATCGTCTCCATGTCCTTTAGCTTTTTGGCACTGGAGAGAGAGAGAGAGAGAGAGAGAGAGAATTTTTTACTTGAAGGTGTAGTTGCATTCTTACTCTACGACTTGTCTCTCATTTTGTATAATATACTAACGACTTGAGATGATGATAAGGCCTTTGGTTTTTTTTCCTTCTCTTAGGTGCATAACAAACAATTGACTTTATATACCTTGTTGTATCTGCAAGTCTGTAGCCTGTACATTTATTAAGCCATGGCTTGTACAGAGAGAGAGAGTACCTATATATTGTGATATAAATTTTATATATACAGGACAGGTTGGTTGAACTGTTGGCTGCTGTGTTGTTGTGTTATGTAATAGCGTATGTATAAAGAACATGTTGTAATGGATTAGTTTTTTTTCGTCTTGTTCATCCTCTCCCTCTATATATTCCTTAAAGTCTCAGTGTCTCTCTCTCTATGTGTGTGTGTGAGTTGAATAAGATTATGAAGGAATCATGATAGTAGAGACCAGGCTCCATGTATAATATGTAATTGAGTATACATGTACTTGTACCAGACCTGCTGGATTTCGAAAATGACTAGACCCAAACCCAACCCAATTTGTGTTAACCCGACCCGACCCAAAGACCCATTGGTTGACCCAGACCCATTTCAACCCAAGTTTTTTGACCCAACCCGACCCAAACCCATTCAGACCCAAGCCCGGACCCAACCCATCGAATTACATTTTTTTTCACCATTGTACACAGAAAAAAAAGAAACACAACAAAAAATAAGAAAATGGATGAAAAATAGTAAATTGTATATTATTTATTGAATATGTAATACATAAACAAAAAATGACAACTACATTGAAAACTTGTTGAGAAATAGAGACATGTCAATTGTAGAGGCCGAAAGACTTGTTCTCTGTTTGGTCACCATCCTCCCACTAGCAGAAAAAAGTCTTTCACTGTCTGCTGAGGAGGCTGGGATTCCAAGGAGTTTCCTTGCTACCACCCTCAGCCGGGGCAATTCCGTTTTGTTTTTCCAAAACATTAAAATATCATCTGGTATAAATACAGGGCCTCATTTAAGAAAACATAACGGGGTGCAACACACTCAAAAAGGGGCAATTTTTTTACCAAAACATGGCAAATTTTTTGACAAAAAAGTCAGTTTTTTATGCAAAAAGGGCACGTTTTTCTAAAACAAAATGACATATTGCTTCAAAAACTGTCAAAAAAGCTTTTTGTAAAAAATTATTTTTCGGAATAGTAGGTGCCACTTGAAAGGGCAACGTGCCAGCCAGAAGGGCAGAGTGCCACTACATGGCACCTAGTTAACATGTTAAACAAGGCCCTGTATAAATAAAAACATTAAAATATCATCTGGTATAAATAAAAACATAAATTATTAATATTTTTGAATAATTTGTTTGATATCGAATGAAAATCAAATTGATCAATATTCTAACCTGAAGCGTTATTCATGTCGAGATATTTTTTGAGCTCGTCTCCTTCATCAATTTCGATTTTGTCATCAGCATATGGGTCGTAGGACGCGTCTCTAGCTCTCTTAGAGGAGGGGGGCGAGACTAACTACTCAATTCAATTCAACAGCACCAATAAATTCTCTCAGTTTCTTCTGAATTTCTAGTCGCTTTATATGGTCATCGCCCAACACCTTCAATGTCTTATATCTGCGTTTCCCATAGGTAATAATCAAATTTTTATAGTCTAAAAAAATATTCACATTGAACACAGTTTTGACCTTCGATGACCTATGAAGGTCACGGGTGACGAGATAGAGAGTAGGCCCAATTGAGAAAGTTGATCAGCTCGAGGAGTAGATAATTTTTGAATCCACTCCCGTCTAAATCAGACAACTTTTGTTTTTGGTCACTTTTTGGACCCACTAATGTCAATTGTCATCCCAGGGTGTCCAAAATCGTCGTCATGTATGGGTTTATAGTGGACAGTGAAAAAAGTTGCACGTTAGTTAACTTGTCCGATATACAACTTTGTCTTTGGTCACGTCAAAATTGGTAAAGCCGGTCTCGAGATATTCCATTTTTGGACAATATTACATGTTGACTTCCGGTTCCAAAATGACCAAAAACAAAACCTGTCTGATTTGGACATTACTGGTGTCAAAAATTATCTACTCTTCGAGCTGATCAACTTTGTCAATGGAGCCTACTCTCTAACTCGCCTCCCTGGACCTGCATAGTTCAACAAAGGTCAGATATGCAAATTTTAATCCAAAATATTTTACCTTGGGTCCAACATCAAAGCAACGTAGTGGATGTCATCGATTTTGTACTTCTCGACAAGATGGTCGAATAAAAGTCCACCTGCAGTCTTTACTTCCGGCTCGTACGGACCATCAACTGCCATGAAGGAGAACAGATGGTCTTTCAGACGATGACCCCATAAAGTCACTATGTGAAAAGTAGGATCATTCGAGGCACTCAGTAATTCTGATGCTTCTTTGAAGGCCTCAAGTACTTCAATCAATTGACGCATAATTTTCTCATCTACTCCATTACATTTATTTGAAATATTGTTGGCTTCTAGAAAGGTTTTCACTTCGGGTAAGCTTGACTGAACAGATTTCAACATTGTGTACATCGAGCTCCATCGAATGTGACTTTGTTGTTTCAGTGTGCAGGAAAGCTCTTTGTTGTGTCCTCCACGTGTAAAATACTCAACAAGGAATTTGGTAGATGTGACAAATTGGTCAAGCCTGGTCAATCCGAGTTTTTTCAGTCTGTCCTGTCCAAAAACATGTTGTAGAACCAAATTTATGTTGTGGTAGGAGCATGATATCCAATTAGAGACAATTTTCTTCACATTGCCCCCATTGTCGGTCACAAAATTCGAATATTTCATCAAATCTTCAAAAACCAGTGGGAAAATTTTTTGAGGACAATTCCGATTTGGGAATGGACTGAACCCCGTGTTTGAGTTTCATTTGCCTCTACTTTTAGTGAGGGTGAATTTAATGTGAAATCTTGATCAATAAATGAAATTGTGACCCCAAGATAAGAATTTTGAATCATTTTGTCTTTCCAGTAATCGGCTGTGAAAGACAAAATATGGAAAATTAAAAATTTCACATTTTTTCTCAAATTTGGTCTTCGCCCGATCATACACTCTAGGTAAATAAGTTGCTTTCAACAATCTTCGATCAACAAAAAGATCGTTTACATTGTGAGGACTATAAGTTGCCCCAATTTCAATTAAGTTTGCTGCAATATTTCGAAATCCACGATGAGTCATTGTTGCAAAGGCTGTCAAGTCTTGAGCAAATCCTTCCGCCACACTTTCGTTGAATCTCTCTTTTCTCTCTTTTGGGACTTTACGGAGAAGACTTTTTGGTATCTCAGGTTGGTCACTTGGAATCTCATTGATGTTGCATTTATGTTTTAACATAGCATTGGTTCCATTGGATGTTGAAAAGAGCTCCTCACAACTATTACAAGACTCGTAGTCCTGTCGTACGTTGTCAAAATATATTATTTTGAAGGAATTCCACACTTATGATAAACCCTTGTTTTAACTAAACTTATTTGATCAGGAGATTCCTTCCGGATTTTTTTAATTTGATCTTTGCCTTTTTTCTCCATTTCAATAGAGAAGAGAATCAGAAAAGTAAATACTTGATGACGAGGAGTGAATTACAGTCAATGGATCAACGACTGTAAAATATAATCTATCGCATTGACTACTCAAATATATTCGTTTTACCCATTCTTTTTTTCCCGTAAAAAGTATGAGTCATTAAGATAATTCATATACTAGACAAGAGAACTACGTTTCTTGTACACAAAGTACACAATGTATTTAAAAAATGTACAAAAATGAACGCTTACTGTGTGTGGGTTGAGCTCACGTACGCATTTTCTTGGACTTTGAATTTAAAGGGTTGTTTATTACAGTGTGTATTGTGCACACAATACACTTCTTAGTGTGTAGTACACTCACAACCCTTTCTATTTGTATTTTTTAATCCCTTGCTCACAAATGCATTTCATGGTGAAAAAGTCAACGTTTTGACTTACTGTACAAAATTAATGTATAATTGACCAGTCTTAATGGGTTTACCCGACCCAAACCCAAGCGAAAAGCGTAACGCAGACCCAACTTGACCCTACCCGGGTCGGGTCTGGGCTGGGTTGGGGCGGGTTTTGGGTTGGGTGGGGTCCGAAACGGCAGGTCTGATAGGTAGTTGTACAGTGTAAATTATTGTGGGGGTCCTTGGTATGTCATAAAATGTTTAACAAATGAAACGAGTTTATTAAATATACAAAAAATGTATAGTGACATTAAAATCTTTATTGTATCAAGTTATTTTAAACTTTTCCCCTTTTCAAATTGTACAACCTGTCATTTTGCTTTTGTGTGTCATAAAGATGAATAGACTCTTCATAAACTATATGCAGGCTGTCATAAATACAAAAATTTTTTGTCAACATGATGAGGTCCTCACATGCTCATTTTTAATATGACCAAACACTTGAAAATCTGTACAAAGTTTTAGAAAAAAAACAGTTTTACAGAAATTTTTAGTGTATACAGATACATCTCTAAAAATATTTTTTGTGGGTTGAAAAATGGCGTCGTAAAAAAATGAGCTCAACAAGGGAAAAGGTCAATTGCAAGTGAATGATGCTCATTATTGTTTCACTATTTATTTCTATATTACATTATACGGGATAATATTTTTACAAAGAATGGTAAATGTCAAGGAGTTTTTTATTAGTACCCAATTTAACTTTATTTTTTAATAACTTTCTCCCCCCCCCCCCCCCCCTCCCCTCTTCCAAAAAATTAATTTGACCGCATAAACCACTCGTCCTTGAAAACCAAGGTTGAGCGTTATTATTTTTTATCGAGTTTTTTTTGTGTGGCAAATTATTTTGTCGAATTTGGGCTGGAAATTGTCAATTGTCAAAAAAATTATTAGGCGGCCTTTCTATTATTTTTGCATAAACATGAATTTTTTTTAATTTCAATTTTTTGTGTATTTTTAAAATTTAAATGCATTGAAATGTTACAAAAATCAATAACTTTTTGTACTTATTTTATACTCCTCAAGAATGAGTACAAGGTAAAAAAATGATGGAGATTTTTTGCAGTGATTTTGCAAAATTTCCGATGTGCCAAAAAAATGATTTTATAACCTCAAGGCATTTTTTTCTCCTTTTTTTTACACTGATCAGCCTTCAATTGAAATATTGGTGAAAGTCCTGAGGAAATAGAACTAAAAATAGTTTCTTTCACTTGTTTTCTCATAAAATCTTTTTATCTTTTTTTGTCTTCAAGCCATTTGCATTGTCCTCCCTAATATTTGATACCTATCTATTTCCAAGGACGTCTGAATTTTTTTGAAATCTCCAGAGGATTTGATTCCACTGACAAATAAAATTGAGTAAAAATTCATACGTACGTCATGTCCCCTCATGTTGTGCATTTGATGTTCCCTTGCCAAAATTTTTTTTTACAATTTGTATCCGAAAAAAAAGTTGACGGGATTTAATCCGTTGTGTAAAGTTTAGTACAAAAAAAAATATTTTATGTAAAAACATTCCATCTCAAGAACAAGAGAGAGAGAGAGGGAACATAATAAAAATAAAAAAGTATGAAAAACATAAGTGATCACTTACTTGTAGAAAGACGTCACCTGGAAAAATGTGGCTAAAATAAAATCAATGACAAGTAAAAGTAAAAAAAAAGAAAACAGAAAGAGAGAAAAACATCTTAACTTGTGAGTCACGTATACAATTTTCTCTCCTTTCTCTTTTTTTATGTAGAAAAAAAGAAAACTCAACTCAACTCTACACCTGACCGATCGATTGTCATGACAAAAGTAAAAGAAGAAAAAATACTTTCTCCCTCTCTCTCTCCACACGAGTCAGTTTAGAAGGATGTGATAGGTTGTAAACATAAGCTAAATAGTTTTGGTCGTTGTAATAATGCCTATGAGAGTGCAAGTGACAATCCATTTAATCATCACTTGAACATATTGTATTCCATTACAGTCAACAAATTTTTATTATAAACTCACCATTATCATATCCACCCACTCCCCCCACATGTATATTGTACACGTGTACTTACACTTGTAGAAAAAAAGATTATTTTTTATTTCTCTTGAAATTATACACAAAAAGTTGTCCTTGTCAACTTTCTATTTCTGGCTAAGGCTCTACCTCAAATTCTCTAATAAGGGAGCTGCCTATGACTCCCCAGTATTTTTTTTTCAGAGAATTGAGATAACATTCCCTATTGTAAGAGAGGGAGAGAAAGTTTTGGTTTTTATAGAAGCGAGAAATACGCCTCTAGCTAAATGGAAATAATAACAAGATGAAAATACACGAAAGAGAAAGTACAAGAGAAAGAGAAAAGTGCTTTCTGTACCATTTACCATTTTATTTTTATGCTTTTTATATGGAGAAAGAAGGGAATGTTGTGGAGGGAGAGAGAGAGAGCACTCTGTTGAATTCATTTCCCTCCATCCCTCCCTTGCATACAATTTTTTTGCATTTGTAGTTTGACAAGTGCAAAAGCATATAATAGTCTCTAATGTAGTATGCACGAGTTTCTTTTTTTTAGTGTGGTACGTACGTAACAGTGTATGTACAGTGAAGTTGTAGTAAAGTGAAAGAGAAAAAGCGCCCCTGTTTCTCCTTTCTCTCTCCCTTGAAAAACGCAAGGCGCTTCTTTGTAGGGTAATCTCAACTCAACCCCTCGCTTAAATTTGATTTACGTTCCAATCAAAATGGAATTTTACGACGGATTCAATCTCTCATAAAAAGGTTAGCCAGCCCAAGTTTACGCCGACGATTTGATCAAGATGCTTACATCGAAGTCACGGAAGTCACATATTTCCAGTAACTTTTCCGTTCCCTTTTTTTAACTCTGACTCTCAGTCACTTGCCTCCTGTACATGTCTAACCGCCTTTTCTAAGGCTATATTTAAAAGGCAATGCATCATCTCTCTCTCTCTCTTTATATTGTTTAGAGTAAAATACCATGTACTACTACCGGGATTTTTGTTAAAACTCTTTTTCTATATTTTCTCTCTTTATATAAATCTTTAAGTAATATATAAAAAAAGAGTTTTTTGACTTGAGACCGACCTATACTTTTTATCCAATACATTCGTCATAAATGCCCCCCCCCTCCCTCCTCCTTTTAACATCATAAAGCCCAACGAATCATCATCATGGTAAATGTCTTGACTTGAATTTTTTTTAAAAAGAGAAAGTCAAGACTGATGACTTTTGTGCCTTTCTCCCCCCATTTTATAAATTTATAGGGTACGACCCTTGAGTACAAAATATAAAATTAAGTTGACATTTTTCATATCCTTGAATATTTTTTTTAACTTGAATTTTATAAAAAAAATATTTTTAAAATGTCTCCATGTCCATTATCTTGATTTTCCCCTCCAAGAATTTTTTGTTGGAATGTTGGACATGTTGTCAAGATAAAATTTTGTGTAGTTAAACTTCCATGAATTTACATGTACAATTTTTTTTTATTTGATTAAGAGAAAAGAAGTGATGGCAATTTTGATTATTAGAAAGTCAATTTGAGATATTTTTTTGAATATCATTTTTAAAATGAAAATGTTAAATAAAAACCTCTCTCCCTCTTCAAAATTGTTCCCCTCTTATATTTTTAGTGATATTTCAGGTATTTAATAAGTTGAAAAAAAATTAATAATGAAGAAAATGAAATGGAGGGAGGGAGAAGGGGTGTTGTAAGTAAATTATGATGGAGGGATTGGGATAGGACTATTTTCATAGATTCCTCTTGGGACTATTTATATTACTCTTATCCTCCCCTCCCTCTCTCTCTCTCTCTCTTTAGTTTTTATTTGTGAATTTCACAGTCTCTAAATTCCATCTCATATAGTCACTGTCACTCTCTCCAAATGTGTATGATTATTCCATTAGAAAAAAGAGAGGGGAGGAGGAGGGGGGGCTCAAAAAGTAATTTTGTTCTAGCTAACATGTTAATCAAATAGACATGGAGTTTTTTGACTACATGGACTACAATAGTGGTTTAAAAAGATGGAGATGATGGGGAAGAGGGTGAAAGGAAAGAGAAAAGGGAGTAGAAGCACAAGTAGAAAGTTTTTTTGGATTATTACTCTCCCTATAATATTCCTGAGCCAAAAAAAGAAGAGAGAGAGAGAGAGTAGAATTTTACATAAAGGAAAAGAGAGATGAGAAATAAAGATATAAGAGAGTTTAGTTTATAAAAAAAAGAAGGGAGAAATGTATTGCAGAGTAGGAGAGGAAGTAAGGATAATAGTGTTGGAAATAAGGAAATGAGGAAGAAAAAAAGAAGTGATTTTTTAGAGTTGGAGAGTGAAAGAGAGAAAAAAAAAATATTTCAGGTTTTGACAGCCAAAAAAACATTAGAGAGACGTGAGGACTAGGGACGTAATGTCTAGCAAAAAGAACTATTTTAGTACGGTACGACTTTGACATGACTCTTATATGAATTTTCCCTTATATTACATTTCCCATAAAGCAAAAAAAATCCTTGCCATGGCCCATGCACTTTCCAACTGAAAATTATACTAAGAATTTTTTTTAAAGAGAAAATTGTTTTAAAGTCATTTCCCCAATTTTTTTTTCATTTTGCTTGTTGTACAGTGTACAGTAAAAATGAAAAAGTTGATTTAAGTTGTTTTTTCTCTTGCATTGGTTTAAATCCAAATAATTAACTGTTGTAATAATAATGTAGACAAGATACTTATTAAATACAATGATGGTTTATAGTATTAAATGTAAAGAAGGGGAAAGTACATGCTGTGAATAACAAATACTTGTAATTGTCTATAGTTTGAAATGTATAGATGTACATAGAAGACTATAGGCAGGGATTGTATGTAATTCCTTATAAATATTATGAAGTGAAAGTCTAAGCATGTAAAATAATGTAGTAGAAGAAGAGACTCGTCTAAATTTAGCTGTAGCCAATGGGGGAAGAAAATGAGGGGGAGAAAGAAGAAGAAAAGGGAAGAGATCAATTAAGACTTTGCTCGTTATTCGCTGACAAGCTAGAATCCGTCTCCTGTCTTTAATTGAAATGGGCTGTTAACATTTTGAGGGGAAAGAACGGCAACTAATGGATCGTACGAAATTTGTACAAATTATTCCTTTAATCAAGAAAATTTTCTACATTCTCTTTTCTCCTCCCTTTCTCTTTTATAGTGTCTGTTACAAATATCTTGACTAGTTTTTCCAGCCTCATCGTCATCTTTTGGTGGTCCACGTCAGTGTCTAGTTTTGGCTAGTTTTAAGAGAAAAAGAGAAAGTAAGAATTGGGAGTCAAAATTCGATTTAAAAAACTTGTGCAAAATATATATATTTTTTTTGAGAATAAATTTACTTTTTCAACTTTTTGTCATAGTTTTTGTATAAAAATGTACCTACAAAAATACAGTAGTATAAGATGTTTGAATATTTCACACTTTCACACACAAAAAAAAGTGAATTATAGATTGTCAATATTGAAACTGAGACAGAAGACACACACAAAGAATAAAAATTGATTTTTTGTATGGCTCTCTGAACTTTACAATACTTTCACCATTTTGAAGAGAGAACGAGAGAGAGAGAGAGAGAATTAATTTTTTTGTCGCTTACATTGATTAATTTTCAATGTTATAAAAAGAAGGAAAAAGGAGAAAAAGAGAAAGCTTTTTGGTTATACAATTTATGTATACTTTATTGTCCTTTTTTTCATGGTGACACTCTCCTTTCTCTTGACTGTCACTTGCAAGAGGAAGGAAGATGAAGAAAGAAGAAAAAGTTTATATGAATTTAATGAGATGCATGGAAATTTTCCAAACGATAAAAAAATTGATGGGATGGATTCAATGACTCAAATTCTCATTTCATTTTCATTTTGTCATTCTCACAATGTCAAAATATTGGTTAACTGTGTAAATAAAGTGGGAGAGAAAGAGTAACAAAAATTTAAGAAAAAAAATTGAGAAAAAATTTTCATCTTTATCATTTTCACTCCCTCTCTTTTTTTCTCTCATCTGACAACTTTCACCCATTTGCTTTGTGTTAAAGAAGGAGAGTTGGAGTGTACATAAGGATTATAGAGAGAGAGAGAAAGAGGGAGTGCATTAAATAAATAAAGAGAAAGGGAGGAAGGTCCACATTAAACTCAGACTTATGGTTAATATAATATATTACAAGTTGATAGAATATGCTGTACTGAAAGTGGCAGGGAAATTTTGATCTCATCATAAATCATGACTTTTACACACACACAAACTTTCTAACTCTCACTCAAATCACTCGATTCGATGGAGTAGAGAGAAAGCGTTACCATGATTTGCCTTGGTGTCAGTTACTTCACTAATATCTTTTCCTTTTATAACACTTTCCCCACTTAGAGAAAGTCTAACGATTCTCAATTTAGACTTTCTTCTCCCACTTCTAATGTCGATCAAGATTCTTATAAGCTGGACCAAACACTTTCTCTCTTTGTGGATATTAATGTATAGGCAATCAGTGAGGCATAACAAAAATGGAGCAGGCCAATACTTGAGAGACTTTTAGTTTCTTTTTAGTTTTTGGAGAAAGCAATATCATTTTGTTTCTATGGTGGTGTTATTTTCTAGAATCAAAAAACTGGAGCTTTCTCTTAAAATGTCCGCAAAATTTTAAGAGTCAACCATTTTGAACTAACAGTTGATTAGAATTAAGTTGGAAATGAGGCAAAAAAAAGTTTTTTTTAAAAGACTATTTTTACTAAAGAAAGTCGATAGTGAAAGCAAAATCTCCTCCTCTTTTATTTTTCTCTCGCTCTTTTTCTGCAAATTGTCCAAGCCATTTCCTCCATCATTTTCTCGTACAATCACTCTCACTCTGATATAAAGAATTTGGAGAAAGTGGGGTATAGGAGGGATATAGATAATAGAGTTGGTCACAGACTCTTTCCTCTGTTTCTGCCAACAATTTTGCCTTGTCAGTTGGACAGTGTCAGTAAACGACTCTCTCTTTCTCTTTACTTTCTCTACAGTATCATTTTCTAATGTAGAGTTACAGCAAAACTCATTGTCTCAGGATGTTGGCAAGGTGAAAGCTAAAGCTTTGAGTAGCAGATGAAAGTTTGGACGCTTTACTTTCTCTCTTTTTCTGTCCGCCCACTTGTGTTTGTCTCTTTCTCTCTCTCTCTCTCTCTCTCTTTAGTTTTCAGCCTCTCGTGTTCTAGTGTCTGTCGTTTTCTCTTTTTCTTTTATTCACTCCCATCCTGTCACACATGCTAATACTTTCTCTTTTTTTTGTTCAAAAAATATTTGCCAATCCACTTTGCAAAAAAAAATACTTTTAAATTGGCAGCTCATTCTTTTTAATTAAAAATAAAGAAAGTACATATTTTGTCCAATTTTTAAATACATTTAATTTTTTTAAAATATTTAACATTAAATTATGAAGACAAGAATAATTTAAAAAGTATGTCAATTTCTGTATTTTGTACTACAAATAAAGTAAAATAAAAAAGTAAGACATTTTTTCAGTCTTAGCTTTTTCCAAACTGACCAGGGGGTTAGTTTTTTTGTGTTTGAGTGAAGTGGTTTCTTTTTCTGAGACTGACGAATGATTTGAAATTCCCGAGAGTCTCTTCGTTTCATTTTTAAAAGAAAGGGTCAATCCGACAATAAAATGGAAAAGTCAAGTAAATCGAGACAGCGAATTTCAGTGAGAGTGAAACCTCCATACACGCGATCTCTATATAATATTCCATTCACGATCTACACAAAAAAAAGATCTCCTTTCCGTCACCGTCCTTTCTTTAGGAGGAGAAAATACTCGTATTTTTTTCTGTCTCCATCAAGGCCTACAGTTTCCATATACAATAAGAAAAAAGAGAAAGTCTCTTGCAAAATGTTCGTTTTGCTTTTTTTCTTCTTTTTTTTCCTATTTTTATTTTCTTCTCTGTCGGGCAATGACGATGAGCCTCTGTAGTCATATTGAGTGAGTGTGTGTATATTTGAGACCTTGGACGTAGTTTTTTTTGGTGGATGGAGAAAGGAAATGAAAATATATGCTTTCTTTTTTTTCTCCTCCTATACACTATTTGATCCATTATGTACTAGCAGACCAGTACAAGGCAATTTGAAATCGGTACTCATGCTCCTTCTTCTTCTCCGTTTTGCCATCGTCATCATCATTGCCATCGTCCATCGTCACACCAAAAAAGAGAAAGGGGAAAGTCTTGCTTTTTTTCCTTTGAGAGAGAGAGAGAGAAAAAAAATTCGAGTACAGTGGTAGTGGCAGTGGCAGTGGCAAGAAATTGAAGAACGACTCGAATAAAAAGCACAAGATTAGTGATTGTGCTCAACCATATGTCAGAAAAAAAAGTTGGATGTCCCTATTGCGTGTTGCGAAATCTATCCTCCCTTAGCCTTTTTTTTATTTCTTTGCTTGGAATTTTGTGCTTTTTCCTTTCTCTTTCTTCTTGTTTCTGTCAAAGCTTTAACTTATTTTTCCATTTCCATTTTCTCTACTTATTTACACACACACACAACAAATTTTGACCCTCTCCAGTCGATTAAGTTGGCACTAGATTTGTTTTCTTGTTGAACTCTAGTTGACTTTACAATACATTTTTAGTCCATTGACAAGTCAATATATAAAAAAATGTACCAAATGTACATTAAGTTAAATAACAAAAGGGCATAGAATCGGCTTTATTTTTTTTATACTTTCCTTTGCTAATATCTTAATCCATTTATCACAACAAAAAAAACTGAAAAAAAATTTCTCCATTTGGACATTTCACATAAGAAATGTGTAATCGGATTATACTTGTACTAGTATAATTTTTTTGACAGTTGTATGATTACTCATGCATATATACGTATATATATATAATAGAGTTTTTGTTTTTTAATTTTAGAATATTCTCTCAAAGGAAAAGTTGGTTAAAGGGAAGTAAAATTATTGGGGTAGAATATGTACATAAATGTGTATTTTTTTGTACTTTCTCTCTTTGACAAAGACTAAAATAGTTATGAGAGAGAAAGTTGTATGAAAGAGGAGGGAGGGGGAGGGGGGTCTTGCATTCAATTTGATCTCATATAAATTCTCTCTCTAATTTCAATTCTGGTTGTAGCCAAACAAACCAAAAAGTCTGATATTTGAACTTTCAAGTTTTTGGATTGAACATTGAGGTTCCTGGGAAATAACACATCCTGGCGTTGAGTTTTCCCCAAAGTAGACACTGGTGTGGTTTTGGCACACAGAAGGCTTTTATATTTTTGGGACCACGTGGGTGTGTGTGGATGGTGTAGCGTAGCCACTTAAGCCTCCATGTTTTGGTATATTTGGCTTTGTGGTTTCACAAGGCCCCTCTTATGCATTATGTTTTACCATGATTCTCTCTCATTTAATCCGACTCCTTATGCCCCCTCCTCCCCTCCCTCACTCATAATGTGTACACATGTACATGTTTATATGAGTGTAGGAGGGAGTGTACCTATACACCTTTTCTATTTTGTGTGTGTTGCAATAAGCTTAATTGCAACTGCAATGTATTTGATATTTACACAAGTCAAAGGGAAGCTAAATGAAATGTAGCTAAATCGGAACAATCCCTTTCTCTACTTTCTCTCTCTCTCTCTCTCTCTTTATGTTGTATCATATACAGGATAATGGCTAATGGACAGAGAAAGTCTCTCTCATGTTTATCATCAAACGATTTGTCATGGAGCCAAGAATTAAAATGTCAAATTCAAAATTTTAGATTCATTTTCAATTTCTTTCTTTTTTCCCTAAAAAATGTATTTGTAGTTTTTACTTAGTCTGTATTTATCAGTTTTCCATAAATAATTAATTTAAAGACTTTCTCTTTATTGTAAAAGATTAATTAGACAAAGTTTAATAATATTTTTAGTTTAATCATATCAGTTATAATTAAAAGTAGAGGAACACAAAAAACTGAAAAAGAAAGTACAAAGATAATCATGACAAATGACTCTCAACTTTCTCCTTTTTATGTAGACGAGTAGAGACAAATTGTGTGTGACTTGTAGAGTCAGAACTGTCGTTTTTTATTTTGATTTTTTTTACACTCCCAGCTCAAAGACTTGGAAAGCACCATTTTTTACTTTGTGCGTATACTCGTACAGTGCACACGTGTTTGTTAAAGTCGAAGGTAGGATTTGTTGGTTGAGAAATTGGCTGCAGTAAAAAAAAAGAAGAGAGAGAGAGAGAGAGAGAAAGTTTTCAGTAGCTTTCTCTTTGGTGAATATCCATGAGGTGAGGAGTGAGGAATGATTATGTGGGTGACATATTGAAATGGAGTGACTCCATATAAAATAGTTATATCCATTCCATACAAAATTCTACACTTGAACTCTTCTTTTTACTCAAGTTTGAATTCATGAGAAAAAACAGAGTGGTGGCAGTGGGAAGTAGGACTGGGCACGCATTTTGGAAAAGTGTGTGTGTGAGTGTGAGTGGGTATGTCGCGATTCTACAGAATAAATTCATACCTCAATAGCAGACACACAGAGTACACAATTTATCTATTGTCCCTAGAGAGATTTTGATGCTTTTGTGTCTAAGTCTCTCTCTCTCTTTCTCACCCTCGTAAATTTCTCAATCTCTCTCTCTATTATTCAAATTGAGCGGGGCACATATTGAAATAAATGACTTTTGAATTGTGCCTGCGATTATGACTTTTGAAAAACATTTTCCTATCTTTGTACATGTATATAACTATCAAATACAAAAACCTTTTGTTATATGTACACGTACACACAAACATAAGGAATATGGCTATGTCATGACGGGGGACATTAGCATTTATTGAATTAAACATTTGCATTTGCCCCCGTTAGCTCATCCCCTCAATGACATTAGCATGGCAACATACTAACATGTTTTATTAATTCATCGTCCATCAGCTTTCTCTCTCTCTCTCTCTTTCTTCATTTACTCGTCCCATTTTGTCTTTCTTTTATTGTCAATACAAAAATACTTTCTATTTATAATATTTATTTTTTATTTATATTCAAAACTCAACTTTTCTAATGAATAAAACTTTCCCTCATTTCTCCTCACTATCAAGTACAGTGTAGCAGTAGATTTCCTTGAATCTTGACTTAAATAAAGATTTTAATTTTTTAAAATAAAATTGTCATATAATTAAAATAAATTATTATCAGTAACATGATGTAATATCACGATAATTTGATCAAAAAAATAATTCATCTCACATCCTACGAACGCTTTGGCAAGAAAGAAGAGAGAGAGAGAGATAAGGATTGACAAAATAATGAAATTAATTGTATGGCATAATTCTACACATGTACAGTAGCTTCCCCACTGTAATAATTAAAGTCGTCTTTATACAATTATCAATTCTTGATGGAGTACGCCATGCCTGATAATAAGAAACCCCCAAACCCAAAAGTAGGAGTCACTAACAAGACCACCATAAGTTAGGAGTTAGGAGGTCCCCCTCATTTTAGCATTTGGATAATTGAGCTTGGTAGTGAGCCGAGTTCTGTAATAATATCTCAGTTGACTACACCCAAGATATACCGTCTCTCTCTCTCTCTCTCTCTTTGTGCTAAACTCTTGGCATTGTGTCCCAACGGGTGTCTGGGAGAGCAAAAGACTTGGTGACTCTTATATAAAATATCCTTTGATTGTGACTTCTACTCTCTACTCTCAAGCCCCCTCCCCCTTTCTCCCCTAATATATATGCACATGGCACCCTCTAAATATTCCTCATCAGATAATCTTTATACAATGAAATAATATAGACTTTTCATACATAATGTTAGACACAAGACAAGAGAGAGAGAGAGAGTGGAAGCGGAACAGGAATCTAACGATTAGAATCGCATTGTGGTCGCACTCAACCATGTCATATTCATTTATTATATGGCTTCTCTCTCCCTCCATATTTTATATTGTACAGGACTCTCCCTATACTTTTTTGTCTCTTCTCTTCTACAATGTACAGACTATATAAAAAAAGATACAGATAGTTTGTGGGGGTGTCCCTGCCTCCTTCTTTGAGTCTATAAATTTGTATGTACAGTTGAAAATACAAATAGAATAGTAAATAAATACTTGGAGAGAGAGAGAGAGAGGAGCCATTACTAAAGTTTAGTTGTGAGGCAAAAGAGTAGGACAGAGAGATAATGAAAGTTGGATGCATTGCATGTCTCCCTCATGAAATGTTAAGGAAATACTTTTGTGTGTCATATGCAACTTTTTGACTGCACAACGACTTCCAAGTGGAAAAGCGATTTTCAGTAAGATTATGTAAAGTGTAATAATTTATATCATTTTCAAAATTATATAGAAAGAGAGAGAGAGAGGGGAAAAAATTATGGAATGTCTTGTTATTCTATTATATAATTATACGATTAGTTGTTATACGTGGATCAAATTAATGAGTATATGTACATATAAATGTGTAGTGTAGTGGAGAAAATTATAGATACAAAATAATACATGGAGGAGCATATGTCCTATATTTTATACATGTGTTAGAAAATTTATACAAAAGAGAGACAAACTTTTGGAGGAATACACATTAATGAAAACGAGCTGTGGCTTGCATTAATTTTCATCTCTAGTTGATTTAAGACTACACACTAGACCAGGACAAGAGAGAGAGAGAGAGAGAGAGAGAGGAGGAGCGTGTGTGAGCACATACTAAATAGAATTATGTATCATTATTTTACAATTTATTTTGTATATCTGTACAGTCTACACATACACACACACACATTCTAATAACGTTAGAGACACAATTTAATCACATTTCTCTCTCAAAATTACATTTTGTGTATTATTATACTTTTATCAATATAAAGTGCCTTATTTTTTTTCAAGTTTGACACACGTCAAACTTTCACTTGCCATCAGTATCAAGTATCAATGAGTCATACTTGAACCCGGGACAAGGTGGCTATTCAAGATAATGGATTGACGTTAAAAATATTCTTGTAAAATCCAGAATCCACATCTATCCTATTGAAAAATGAGAGAGAGAGAGAGGGAGTGAAAGAGAAAGTCCTTGAAATTTCAAGCCAAAAGCTTTAAATCTAAACTAAGACTTTGTATTGAAAAATAAGACATTTTAATATGAAATGAAAGCTTTGCCAAGGAAATAATATTACTTTGAGTGTCATAGATAGTATCTATATGGAAAATATTGGGATAAAAGAGAAAGCACGAGAGAGGGAGAGAGAGAGGGGGCTGTTGTTGTGAAATACTAATACGAATATGAGACACAAAGAGAGAGAAAGCGTATCTTACGACAAGAGTAATTTTAGAGCTGTCAACCATCCAGTCAAAACCACAATAGGTTCCAACTCTGTCACGTCCTAGTTAATAGAACCGTTGAAAAAGACCGACAAGACTGAACCCAGGGGGATTAAACATGCAAAAACTTTTTGGATACCATTTCCTTCCGAGACAATTAAGATGATAAGATGAGAGAGAGAAAGGGGAGACTTGAATAAGTTTTTCACATCTACAAACGTCAACTTTACTCAAAGTCACTGAGACGATCAGAGAGAGAGAGAGAGAGGAAATACGGCACGAATTGATTAATAATTTTCTCCTCTTTTCAATACATAAAAGTGAAAGTTACATAACATTCAAAAAATATTTTTTTGTCTTGCCTTTATTTTTTTAATCTTGATAAACCTAAATAAAATCTAAAATTGTATTTTAATAAATCTTTTAGTAAAAATTAAGTAAAAAAAATGATTTTCATTTTTCCTGGTAAATGATAAAATTTAAGCACTTAATTTATTTAATGTATATCCAACCCTCTTGCTTTCCCTACACACAAAAAACAAGGAAGGAAGGGGATATGCGTGTAGTCAATAGGGAGAGAAAGTCAAAAAAGAAAAAAAAATTATAGGGCAACCGTATTTATAGGGAGGGTAATACAAATGGAAGCAATAGCACGCCCATCATATCCTATAAGACAAAAGGCGGAAGTGGAATGAAATCCAACGTTTTCCTCAAAGTCACAAATCCCCGTTAGACAAACCGACAATGTAAGAATAGGCATGAGGGAAAGGGAAAAAAGGGAGGCAAGAATTTAAGCTTTTTGGGAAGAAGAACAAGAAGAGAATTTTTTGGTTTAGTTGTACTTTTTTGGTCTTCCTCTTTATAAAGATGTATATCCCATACATGTAAGGATGACTGTCCTTTTGTGTGTGTGTATCGTGTGTATATTTCTTGTCTTGAAAGGACAAGTTAAAGAGTCGTAAAATTTATAGCCAGTCGGAATGGTATAGGAATCGAGCTGCCAGTATAGCGATTTCTCACAATATTTTATTTAAGCTTTCTCCCACATGCTACTACTCTCTCTCTCTCTCTCACTTTGTTGCTTTCTCCCTCCAAAAAAAAAATCTCTCTCTCAATGTACTTGAGAGACAACTCTACTATGTTAAGAGTAATATGTGAACATATTTTATCTTCTTGTGTGGTCTCCTTCCACTCCTCTCGTCCCTATTTTTTTTATTTTACAAGGGAGGAGGACAAGAGTTTTTTTTTTGGGTGGGTGTGTGTGGATTGGAACAAAACAAAAAGGTACTGAGAGAGTGAGAGAGAGAGAGAGTAAATTTAGTTTGCACAATGTGTAAAAAGGAACCACTTGAGAAATTCAGAAAAAACATGCGCAAATTATGCCAAATATTTTGCCAACAAATCTTCTTACTCTTTACCCCCCTCCCCCTCTTCTCATCCTCTTCACCTCAAAGGCCTTACTCTTGGCCTCAACCTCTATTTTCTTTGGCCGGTTAGGGATAAAGAGAAATAGCAAGAATTCCTTTTGGTTAGTGTTTGTACAAGGAATGAGAATAAAAAAAAAACTTTTTTTTGTCTGTATGACGTAAAAGATGCTGAATCTTGTCTTGATGAATTTTTCATTTTGTTTTAATTAAGGGAAGGAGAAAGTAATCTAAATTTTTAGGCTCTGGCTCCTCAATTTGATTGCCTAATTTAAAGGGTCAATAAATTAAATTAATTATCTTTTTTTTTCTTGTATTTAATCACGCTTTGGAATTTACAATTAGAGAAAATGTATTTGTCAAACCAAATTCTTGACTTAGTTGTAATTAAAACAATTTAACAGACAAATTTGTGGTCATTGGCCTTAATGAGTTTTAACTAGTAAAGGGACGTTCAAGATTGGAAATTTTAATGTTTTTGTATCTGTAAATTGTACAAAATTAATTTTACTCTCAAAGATCCCTCCGTGAAAAAGATTAGAAAAAATGTAAAAATTAAAAAATATTTTAAAAAATTTTGCCTTGCAGATTGCCTATCAAAATGACATTTAAGAAATTTTGACAATTAAGTAAAAAAAAAAGTTCTTTAGCATTAGAGGGAAAAATTTCTTTTTTTTATTAAAATGAAGATTTTTAGTGAAAAAGAAAAGCGTTTCTTCCCCATACTTCACCACTCTCACTCTTATAGGAGAAGAAATTGAAGTAAAGTGAAAGTCCACAGAGGGTAGCCACATTAAAGAAATCGATTTACTTTTCCTTTTCGTTCCGTCTCTCTAAAAAAAATCAATAGAGGATAAGGATGTGATAGTGTTAAAGCCTTTCAGAGATGTAATCCAGACACACACAAGTATAATATGATACGTCCAATATATCATTCTCTAATAAAGGTGAAACAAGGGGAAGGTAACTAACAACATAGAAAATTGTACGAGTCATAATCCATCCAAAGAGTATAAAAGCCTCAACTCTTCCCCCCTCCCCCTCTCCCTCTCTCTCTGGCTAAACAATAAGGATGAAAACTGTTGGAGCCAAATCTAAAGCAGACTGAAGACATTGATGCAGTGGTAGCTGACTTAAAAACTAGTGTCCCATAAGAAATACAACATGACATATAATTTTTTAGCCCAAGCTCAAGCTCTACCCATAGAAAGTCTTCATATACATATACAAGCAAGAAAGAAAGAGAAAACAATAGAAAGTATGTCTAGGTCTAGTATAGGCAACACAATATTACTAAAAGTGGTTAAAGGAAAATATAAAAGGATGAGAGAGGAAAAGATAAAAGGAATGAGAAGAGAGAGAAAAAAACTTGGTATGACTGTACAGATATAGTGTCTTTATATAAAATGATAGAAAATGTGGTCTCATCTTATGCCCAGGTTACCGTAACACTAAAAACCAATATAGTGACAGGATGTTGGTCTAGCTTTTTGCTCTTTATTCTTCCGTCCCAGTCCTTTCTCTCTCTCTCTCTCTCTCTCTTCATCTTCATCCTATTTTTTTCTCATGTCAGTATGGTCCGACTCGTACAGAGACAGAGAGTCTGCCCATCACTACACAAGGAGAGAATGATGGGTAAGGTAAAAGTCAGATAAAGAATGATATTTGGTCAACTGCAACTTCTCCTTCATCTTCATCTTCATCTTTCTCTTACTTTTACTTTCATGCATGAGGAAGAGGTAAAAAGTAGTCTAGGAGTGGCGGAAGGAACACAAGTTATGGCACTTTTTTTCTCCTTTCTCTCTCTCTTTTTTTTCTTCATCATAACTATCCTTTCCCTCACCAAAGACCATTGTAACCTTTTCCTTATTACATTATGACGGGGACTCCAACTCCTCACTTTCTCTCTCTCTCTCCCCTTTCACTTTTATACTCTATTACATTATATACACTACAAAACTAGCTTAAAGCTATGCCTTGTCTTTTTGTTTAGAAAAGAGAGAGGAAATAAAAAGGGAGAGTGGGGGAGAAAGTATGTGGTCAATGGAGACACACAGTGGGTCTTGTTCATCGTAATTGCATAGTTCCCACTTTGTGTTCTCTCTGATGTGATGATTGAGCTAGTGGAGAGCTTGGTAGGGTAGGAGTCTTGTCAGATTTGATATCATTAGCTCACTCTGGGTTATTATGGTTTTTTCTCCTATTTACCAACATAAAGTCTACATAGTTTCTCCCTCTCTCTACAAAGTACATTCTCTATCTTCCTATGGGTGGGGTCAGTACAATTATATTGTGCGTAACTCGTATAGTTGACAGAGTATACTTTCACTTTTAGAGATATTAAGGAGAAAGGAAGAGAAGGAGAAGAGAGTTTGACGCAGTAACTGTATGAGTATTCTAACTTTATGCGTTATGTACCTTTTTTTGGTGTGTAAAGTGTATACATTGATGTATGTACACACTTTGTGTGTGTGGGGGCTAAACGCACATTTATTGATGTGTTTTCTCTAGCCAGGATAACTATAGAGGAGGATGTGAAGGAGGAAAGAGTGGAAAACGAGCGAAAAGGAAATTGATGTTCAAACATTCGAAACAAAACTTTTCTTCTCTCCTCTCCACATCTCTCTCCCCCTCTACTTAGATCTCTGTAGTTTTTTTTTTGGTGTTGTACAGGGTCCGTCTCTCTCTCTCTCTCTCTCCTCCTTCTCCTCCTTTACTTTCCCTCCATCAGGTCTAAGGACTGTTGCTCTATTCCTCCAGCTACAGTTTAGATATTTTATACCTACAAGACTTATAGTCTATAGCATCACATGAAGAGGAAAACGAGCTACGACCTCTCAAGACATGGGCCTTCCCCCTTAAACTTGTACACGGCAACAATGCATTCTAGAGAACAAGACCATAGATATGGGTTGAGAGAGAGAACTTAAGGGAAAGTCTTGCAAAGGAAAGACAAGACAACTAACAGTGTTTTCTCTCTCTCTCTCTCTACATTGTAAAAAGAAGAAGAAAAAAGTATAATAAGTATTCTCAACTGTATCTTTGTGCTTGCATATCTGTATTGATTAGACCAAGCCTTTTTTCCCGCAGTTTAAGTGATGTTGCACTTGAACAGTTTTTGTTCTGTCTACATGCCTTGAAAATGGCCATTTTTTCTATTGTCTACAAATAGGGGCTTGTTAGCCATGTTGTTACAACTTGGGACTTTCTCCTTATCTTTCTCTTTAGTCCATGTACAAGATAATATGTAACAAAATTTCGACTTTTTCTCTCTCCACTACTCTCCACTCTTTTTCATATATATTTTCTTGATAGAATATAAGAGAGAGAAAGTACATAGGGAAAGTCTAGGAATGATTGTCTTGGAATGTAGTTCTCATGATGAGGGGCTGAGGAGAAAGCCTTGGAGCATTTCATACATAATGCAGTAGTCCCTAACATTACTCTGTCTTTCTTCTTCCTATTATTATTATTATTACCTTTACCTTCTGACTCTTCTTCCTCTTCTTCTCCCCCCATTTCACGTAAGGTCAATAGTTTGTGCACGAGTGGCCCAAGAGTATGGAATCATGTACATTTGAAAGTAGGGAGAAAAAAAGATGCTTGCGAGATATGTAAAACGTTTCAAAAGTCTAAAGAACGAGGACGAGAGAGAAAGTAGGAGACTTGCAAATTGCACTGGTAGAGAAAAAAAAGAAGAAGCTTATCTATCAACTGACGTTATTCTTCTTTGTTGAAAAGAACTTGCATAGACTTTCTCTCTGTGTACATATGGACACTTTTACTCTCTCTTATTCTTACTCATATTGTCACCCTTTCGTGAACTTTCATCATTTTTCTTCTTCACTACTACAATTCTCTCTCTCTCTCTCTCTCTCTCTCTCTCTCTTTATATGTGTCTGTATGGAACACAGTATATGCACAGTATGGAAGAAGAAGAGCTTGATCTTTTCATATAATTTTTTTTTTGCTCTATTCTTACTCTCACTCTATGGAATATAATGGGAGAGCTGTGTAATACAATGGAGGAGAATGTGTGTGTGTAGCATGTTGCTGAAAATTTTCTTTTGAAGAGAAAGCTACAAGAGAGAGATACAGTGGAAGGATATGGATGTTCTTTCATAACACAGCAGACAGCTCTTAACCCTCATTCTTACTGAGGCAAAATGAACTTGAGAGAGGTATAAGCTTCATCTATGACCTGAGATGAGAGAGAGAGAGAGAGAGAGAGACGTGTCTACTCAAAAGGTTCTGTTAATATCAATCCATTACACAGTATATTAAATCCCATGTACTCTCTTCAGCTCTTCCTTCTTCCATTCCTTTGAACTTTTGTTATTTCAGAGAGAGAGCACGCGGCAAGTTAAACTGTTGTTGGTACAAGGTACTTATTGCAATATATATATATAATGTCTCTGTGTACAATAGGAGGAGAGTATTACAGATATATGGCAAAAAAACAGACGTCTACAATGTTATTAAAGGAATATCTTCATTGGATTGACGAGCGCGTGCAAAGTCGTCAGAGAGAGAGAGAGAGAGATGGCATTATATTTATGTTGAATGTGAAGAGTTGATATATACATAAGAGAATACAGAGATGAGTTCATATAATAGAGAGTCCATGTTTTTTTACAAAAAAAAATAAGAGACAGCCCTCCTCCAATGTAACCTCATTGACTTTCATCTGAGTGACAGATGGAGAGAGAGAGAGAGTAAAAAAAATTGTACATTTTCATGTCACTGATTTCCCACGAAAAAAAAACTTGTCTTGCTTTTTTTTGTTTGTGAGCAAAAAAAAACTATGAGGGACTTGCGGGATATTTGGAGATTCCTTGATACTTTTTTTTCTTTCTCTTTTTATTGAATTTCATCATCAATTTTTTGTCTTTTGTGGGCTGTAAAATTGTGAGGATTTTTTTAAAGCCATAAATTGAATTGATATAATTTTTTATTCTAATTCTAATTATTAGAATTTTAATAATAAAAAAATTAATCAATGATATGCACTTATATGTAGAGCTAGCCATACATTGCAAAATAATAAAGCGGCCACCAAGTTAAACCGCATGACTCATTTTGTGTGTATGTTTGAACGCGTTTTTATGCTTATGACTTTGTATAATTCATCATGTACATGAGTGGAGAGGCATAGAGTTTTTGTTCTCATACTCGTTGTCATCATTGAATTGGTTTCTCTCTCTCTCCATGTGTGTGTGTAAGTTAATATGTTGAGAACGGGATTGTGTGTGTTGACTCTGTTCCATTTTATGTGTAAGATGGAAAAGGCCTGTCCCTTGAGATTTCTATTTCTATTGTCGACATTGGAACACACACACAAGTATAAAAATACAAGTGAGAGTGAGGGTAGGCATGTGTGTGTGACTGTGTGCAGTGAGGCATTTGGCTGCTAGTCCAAGTTTCCATGCACAGGACAAATCAATCACGTTCTGTCGTTTCAGTCCCTACTGCCTGTTCTCTTATGTGTCTACACCTTTGCATAATGTATACATTAGCAGTGTATAACATTGTCCTTTGCTCCATGTCCTCCATCTCCACTTGTGTGTGTGTCTAGGCAAAAGGTGCAACTGTTACAATGTGTTCCATGGTCTATATTTTACGCACTTTCTCTCCAACTCTACACATATACGCACCAATATAAAGTAAAACTGAGTATTTTGCAGAAACTTAAAGAAGAGGAGGGGGTTTTTGTTTTCTAGTTCCTATCGCTTCCAAATTTCGTGATTACGATTACCTCCGAACTGTACACACTACACACACAGTGTAACATAACCTCCAATGGCTTTTTTGTACTGTCTAAAACCTCCACAATATGAAAAAGTATATGGAAAATATGGGGTTTTGGCAGAGAGAAGAGTGAAAGCGAGAGAAAACTAAACCCCCACAGGGGGTACCACGTTACCTCGTGGATGTGGCCTTCTTTTTTTAGTTAATGTTACAAAATTGTATTTTTCCTCGAGTATTTATTCTCCCATGTAACATTCATTTGGAGCCCACATAATGGGCTCCAAAATGCGTTATGGGGGAGCCCCAGCTTTTATAGAGATAAAAAAAGGTGGTACATTGTTTTAAATAGAAAACTTGTACACATTTTCCTCTATATACTAATTAATATACGGGCCAATGTAATATGACTTTATTTTATTAGCACACACACACAAACCCTCCATTTTCCCACTTTCTCTCTTAAATAGAGAGACAGCATGGGAATAATAATAGGGATGGAGTAATATCCATTATTTTGTATGGAGGATTATGACAATTTTAGAGTCATCAGCATAATCTTGACAATTCCTTGGGGTTTACCCGTTGATTGATGAAAATTTGAATCTTCAATTTTTGATTAATTTACTCCAATGAGAAATCTACACACACACACACACCCAGGCCCCTAATCTTTCCCTAAGCGCCATTTTAAATGATTGAAGGACATTCATTTCTACTCCAATTCTACATCCATATTAATCTACACTCTTCATCCTCCATCCTCCATTGTCAATCCAATTCTTCTGGATATGGATATGTAGGTGATGATGAAGCATAGTGTCACTGTCGCTACCAGCATTTTGATGAAGAAATACAAGAGAGAGAGAGAGAAAGTGGGGGGATATAAAAGTAGGGGAGGGGTAGGGATAGGGGGGAGTATAATGTTACAAATTGTATAGTAGCTCTCAATTCTTCTCTTCTGCTTGAAGCGAGTATTGTCCATCCATGCTGAGGATTTGATTATGCAAAGCGAGATGAAGAGACACAAAGAGACAGGGGAAATATATTCTCTCCCTGTGTTATACAACTAAAGAAATTACTCTCATTTACATGGAGACACAGAAAAGGGGGGGAAGAGTCAAAGTCAAGGGAATTCACCAACCGAATAAATTCATAAAATCAAAAAAATGGGGACAACTACCACATTTTTTAATTCTTTGTCTCTCTCTCTCTCATTCACACAAATGAAGGTAAAGGGTGTGTAGAATGTACTAAAAAATTTGTATTTTGGTAACGTGAGCCAAATATCCATGCAAACTTTTACCTTTTCCACACAACTTTCTACCCCATTCTGAATCTGTTGAGAAAATATACTGACAGAGAGAGAGAAAGTACTTGAGTCTAAAGTGTAGCAAGATTTTTTGGAACAAAATCAAATATTATAGTCTTGACTGTCTATAACTATTATCCACACTGTGTATGTACATACAAAAGGGCACCACGTGGCTAAGTATAATACATTTGTAGGTAACTATTTTGAAAGGAAGAGCTGATGGGGGAAGAGAGAGAAAGTGGAATTGAAATTAGTCACATCAACTCCATTGGATTCATGTAATGTTTTGATGAACTCAGCAGAAAAAAATTGTGGCTCGTAAAATTGTGTGTGGTTCATAGCCCTCCTCCTTTTTTTCCCCATACAGTGTAAAGTATATAGACATGGGGCTTTCATGATGAAAACGGAGGAGACCAAGTTGCTGAACTTTTAACTTGGGCCATAATTGAATTAAATCCCTTAGAAAAAAAGACAGTAATATAAAAACTATATGGACTTTCCCCCCTTCTTTACTTTGTGATGAAGGATAAGGTAGGGAAATTTGTAGGGAACCATGTTAGATTTACATGCCACCCTCCTCAATAAAAGGGAGCCAACAACAACTTGCTAGTTTGCTTGCCTTGTGTAGATTGAGAGGGAGAGTGAAGTGTAGTGGAAAAAAATATTTAATATTGGCGTGTATTTTACTGACAGTATGTTAATATCCTATATCCCCCATTTTCGGAAACCCCTTCCCCGCGCCCTCACAACCAACAAACCCAAACATTCGTGAGAGCATCATTCATCAGACTGTTATGCCTACACGGGAAAAAACGGGTGTAGGGCATAGCCCAGAGTGTGTGTGTGCCTGGGTTGTTGTCCTTTGGTAACAATAATGTAATGTAGAGAGAGAGAGGGAGCATAGTATTTATTAATAATGGAGAGTATCATGCGAGGAGCAGACAAGGCACAAGGGGTGCTCCTTAATTAATTATTTATCAAGTTAGTGAGCATATGGGGGAAAGGAGAGAGAAAAAGTTTTTATGGACAAGATAAGATACAATAATTTTAATAAGGAGACTCTCTCTCTCCCTAATGTAGAAAATTCTTCCCCCTTTTTTTATACAGTACAAATGGTGTGAGGAATAATATAGTAGGCCATAATAGAACTTGGATTATATCCTAAAGATTTGGCTATTGTTATATAAAAAGTATAGTCTATATATCTCATGCTCATCAGTTGATTATAATGGAGAGGACTGAACAGCTGAAATTATTGTATAAAGTTGTACATATTTTTCTAGTTATCTTTTATGAAATAAAAGAGGGTCTCAGAAAATTTACTAGAGTTAGAGTTGGAGCTGGAGTTGATCAAGGGGGAAGAATTGAGTGTGTGTATTTTTGTTCTATGAAATTAAAAGAGTGACGAGAGAGACCATTTGGCAAGTACCTCATCGACCAAATTGAATTGGAGCAAAAGGAAAATTAGGGGAACGTGATAAAAATCATTCGTGTGTAAATAGGGCCATTGGTCAATTATTACTATTGTGTGTATATCCCCCTCTCTCTCTCTCTCCCTACGAGATACCTAACTCGGTTCCCCTTGTACCCATCTCCAACTCTTTGTTTTTACAGTTTTATTATGTACATGCAAGTGAATGAGGTTTCATCATTATTGTAGTCGTTTTCTACTTTTTTTATGGGGAAAGGATAACAAACTGAGGAGCAAATTAAATTAAAATGTTTCACTAATTTATTGTACTTTTCTCTCTCTCCGCGTATAAACTATACTCTGGTATATTTTATACTGACCAAATGTCTTGTTTTCAGCCTCTTCTGCTATACATTTACATGCATGTACATTATGTATACAATTTTTTGATGAATTATTTTTTTATTTTTTTTTGAAATAAAAAATGAATTTTAAATATTCAATAGAAACATTTTAAATTTTACCATGTTCAATTTCTTCAAAATGGATGGGATAAAAAAGATACAATGGAAATTATTAGCTACTAATGGCACATTTTGAGTTGATTTTTTTTTCTTCTTTTTTTTACTTTACAATGAATAGAATTTTTTTTTGTGAAAGGTAGTTGGTAGTAATTGCCTTTTGCTCTTTTATTCTTTTTTTTTGAAATAATATGTTACTTGAGTGGCTACAACTACAAGTGGAAAAAAATGAATGAAATTTGAGTGTGTTCAATTTCTACTTTTTCGTCTTCATCTTCCATTATAGAAATATATAAGGGAATTCCAAGACAAGTATGAGACTTTTTTTTTTTTAAAAAAAAAGTATTTTTTTGAGAATTCATAAGCTTATTCTTTTCATATATTAACAAAAAAAATATATTGTACTTTTTTGTATTGTGTGTTGTACATGTGCATAGTTTTGCCACAAAAAAAAGAAATCTAATTGTACTTTCTCTCCTTCTTTCTCTCATAATAAAGAAATCCCAAAGTAGCTTTTTCTGCCTATTCCCCCTTTCTTTTTTTATTAAAATGCCTTCATCATCTCAAAAAAGAGGGAGAAACCTTTTAGGATTTTAAAAGGGATCCAAAATGAGGAGAATGGATACATGGCCATGTCAATATTCTTTTTTTTAAAAAAAGGGGAAAAATATTATTCGAAGAAATCTTGACAATATTAAATAATCTTGATTAATTCTAAATGTACAATAATCTTGTTCGACATTAAAAATATAATTTATTATAAAGAAAATAATATTTTAAAAAAATAATTAATTTTTTTCTTGAATTTATTTCTAGTTCCTCCACAAAAACCCACTATATTCGACGTCACTGGTACTGAATTAGCAGGGATAGCCGGACCATTTCAAGAAGAAGCTTCCATGATTTTGACTTGTGTTTGTACTGGTGGTAAGTCTCCATTTAATTTTAATTTTAAATTAATTCAGTCTGTATATTATACATACCTGTATGAAGATAATTGTATTATTTAATTAGTCATTTCAAATAAAAATTTAAGCTCCCAAAAAAAATTTTATTCTCTCTTTATAATTTATGTTGCAAACAAGAAAAAAAACAAGTAAAAGGAGAATAAAAAGAAAGTAGAAAGTTTAAAGAATTTAAAGTCATTACAAGAATACCATAAGAAAAAAAGAGGAGTCTAAAAAACTATAAAAAGAATTTCTTTGGGGAAAATGAGCCCACATTATTAAAGAATGTGACCACTATTTTTGAAATGGGGAGAGCGTGTGTGTATACAGAGAGAGAGAGAGGGAGAAAGCATTTATCATTGATGTTCATGTATCTAATCTAAATCTACAATAATAATATTATAAGTAGTAGTTGCATATGCAATCCCATATAAAATACATATGACAGACGTATTTTCAAGAGAGAGAGAGAGACTATCAGACGAGATATGGATGAGATATTATCGAGGGAATTTCTCTCTCTCTCGTCCTCTCGGTAATAGTCTGTGATGTCCCAATAATCATAAAACGTGTTTTGAGTTCCATAACAGGCCACATACAGACAGAGAGAGAGAGGCTTTGAAAGAAGAGAATTTTGAATTTTATTTCCCGAATTTATATTGTCAAATGCAAGGACCACCTTGGTACTTATACTTGTGTATAAAATGGCTCATGTACCTTCTTTTTAAGAGTTAGGATCACTTCCAACCCCCCTCCCCTCCCTTCCTCTCTCTTCTTCCCAAAATTCAAAAGTTAAAATGGCAACGAGGGAATTCACAAGAAGAGAGAGAGAGAGAGGAACAAGATACATATTTAATATATTTCCCATGTATAAATGTATATCTTCTTCCATGTACAAGAGAACATGAAGTAGAACAAGAGAGAGAATTTTTTAATAGGAAGGATGAAGCGGAGCGGATGCTGAGTAATTTGGTGGATGTACATACAAGAGAGAGAGAAGATTGTAGAATCAGGAGAGAGAGAGAGAAAAGAACAAAAGAGGAGGGGGGGCTAGGGAAAGTATATAAGTCTGTACAAATAGTTTAATATAAAGAAAGTAGAGCATAGATAGAAGGAGAGAGTAAGAGTTAGAGAAAGTAAGAGAAAGAGTATTCTTCCCTATCAGACAATTACAATGCTTTATTGTTATGATTGTTCCTTTCACATTCCTGGTCTGCCTCAAGTTTTCAACTTACAACATAAGAAGAGAAAGAGAAAGGCAAGTAAAGCTTATGGCATCATTAGTACCCACCGTTTACACTCACTCGCAGACGGAGAAAGCATTTACACAAAATGCTATTTGCCATTCTCACCTTGGTTCCGCTTTTTGCCCTGTTGGCATAACTTACCCATAATATCTCCTTGAACTTTAGACTCTCTCTCTTGCCACTAATCGCAAATGGGTTTATACTTTCTCTCTCTCTCTTTTCTAGTTCTTCCTAAATAGTCAAAAAAAATATAATAATGTTCCAATGGTTCAGAGATAGGCTTGGAAAATATTATGAAAATTATTATTTATGTTCTCAAGTACCCCATCATTTTTTTCTCTACTTTCTCTCTCTCTCTTGGCAAATGGAAAGCATTTTTGTAAATTCCTCACCAAAAACCAACTCACTTTCCATTTCAATGATGTTTTTGATGAGACCTTTCTCCTTTTTTTGGTGACGAACAAAAGTAAAATGAAATTGTTCTCTTCTAGGAAGACTTTCTCTCATAAAAAATAGTGACCCCCCTCATACAATATAAAAGTGTATATAGTTTGATAGGAGCTTGGAAAAAAACGTTTTAGTAATTTTTTGATGATGAGAGTGAAAGTAAAACCATAGTAAATTTTACAGTTCAATAAATTCCTTGAATTAACCATCACAGGAAGAGGACAATTTTCACCCAAAAAAATAAACGACTATTTATATTAATCAAATAGTTTTCTCCGTAGTTTCACACACAGAGAAAATACCAATTTTGAGCCTGTCTTTCAAGACAGAAGAGTAAGAAGAGAGAGGGAGAAAGAGGGGGGGGGTGATTGTGAGTGGTTAACAAAGTAGAGTATTTTCATTGAATAGTAGGATTAAAATTTTGTGAATGTCTCCAAGAATTACGACAATATCATCCATGCAAAGAGAGAGAGAGAGAGAGAGGGGGGGGTGAAGTCCAATAGACTTGACATCTATAACGAGTTGTGTATAGCTGTAGCTTAGGTGGCTCCCACACACACACACAGCATATACATATAGAACCGCATAGACAGAGAGAGAGAGATTGCATCCCAGAGAAATTTCACATTTGGAGCAACTTTGTCCAAATAAATGTTGAAAGACGAGTCATTGAATTGAAGGGAAAACCGAAAACGATATAAGAGTTTGAAGCTGGTCCTCTCTCTCTCATGGAGAAGGAGAAGAAGAGAAAGCGATGAACGAGCGAAGAATAGCCAACGTGAGACATTATTTGTAGATGAGATTACAATGGAGGGGATCGCCTTGCTTAAACTTATGCGAACCTACGCTTTTAGCTTTAGAGTAGAGTCACAGTAAAAAAAGAGAGAGAGGCATGGCAGACGCACAGTGGGAGCAACAAACCCCTTATATATATTGTATTTCATACTCTCTCTCTCTCTTTCTTTATATAGAAAAGAGAGAGACACAATGACTATAAAATGAGAAGGAAAAGGAGTTTGAGGCTATATAAAATGTGGATGTATAGTTAAGGTCTCGCACATGAACACAAACCATTCCAAACTCTCTCTCTCTCTCTCTCTACAATGAAATCCAATTGACACTTGATTAGTTTTCTGAAATATTTATGAGGGCATTTAATTGCCGAGCCTGGACGAGATGAATTGGAATTCTTCCTTCCGTTTTGCCCGTCATCATCAAGTAGGGGAGACTTACGGGACGATTAGTAGGTATATGTGTACAAATACTATAACTAGAAAGGAGGGATATAGTGGAATGGGGATGAGATGGGATGGAATGGCAAACTTGTTTCTATCTTTCTCTTTCACTGCCAACTGTCTCTCTCTCTCTCCATCATGTACTTGTGGTCCTTGTTTGTAGGATGGAATCTACCTGCACCAAAAATCCTCCTCCCTTTCTCTTTTCTTTTTGAGCTAGTAGCTCTCCATATCAAAAGAGACTTTTCTATCTTTTACATGTAGAGAGAGAGGGAAAAAGACAGATTATACAATTTTTTGATATCCTTGATACAGAGAAAGTTTGTACATGTAGACTTTCTCTCTCTCTCTCTCTCTCTACTGATACACAGTGCACAGTGTGTGTGTGTAGATTTAGATTTACTTGGCTACATAAATATGGGTAAACTCCAACTTGGCTCCTGTGAATAGATCTCGTCGAGGAATTGAAGTGGCATTCAGCTACTTTTCTTTATACACGTGTGTGTCTATGTGTGTGTGGGGGGGGGAATGCTGAAAGTTTCAAATTTCCTTCTTTCTCTTTCTCTCGCTTTCTCTATACAGATATATCAATTTATATATAGGTATATTTCATGAATTCCAAAAAAAAACTCTTTTCACCTCTTTTCTCTTACCCTTGCACCTTAACTCTCACTCTTGAGTTTGTTCTCGTTGTAAAACCATGGATATACACTTTCACCCTTTCTATTCATCGAGAAAGGGAAAAAAAAGCCGGATATATTTTTTTGAGACTAAAAATACTGACAGGTCTGAACAGGCATAGAGTCATATTCTCCATTTTTGTATAGAGAAATATGGAGAGTATAGTCAATGGTTATACAAGTCCATTATATACCACGTGTACAGGGTACATGTATATTATAGACAAAATGAAGCGACTATTCTGACATAAAACTCATGATCAGACAGCCCGCTCTTTTTACAACAAATATGTACCTAACGTGTATATTACATGGAGATAGTCACTCATGGAGAAATGAGAAGGAAGAATAAGAGACAGGCATTTTATTCAAAGGCCTTCCCACCCCCACCCCCCCTAAAAACTCTCTAGACTGGATACTTGTAAAAGAGAAAGTGGAGAGGATAAGAAATTCTACTCTTGGTTGTTGGGGTTGTGGTTCTTAGGAAAGGAGAAAGTATGTAGAGATATATATAGTACATGGAGGGAATTTCTCCATTTCCTTCTCTTCTTTGGATGGAATCCATGGAGGGGAGGCTTGAAGAGCTCAAAAGAAAAATGATGGAATATAATAGTGGCCGCTCTTTGCACCTTGTCCTCCTCATCGTCTTCTGCCCCTCCTTCATCGTGTGAGACGTTTAACTTTATAACTTGTACAGTCACACCCCCCCCCCTCCTCTTCCCCCCCTTCTACTTTTTATTTTTCTACTCCACTATCACAAATAAATATCCAATATACTTTTTTCTCCCATTTACCAAAACAAGGAGAAAAATTTCTTGTGCTTTCTCTTTACTCTCATAATTTTTTTTGAAGAAAACACTGGTAGTAATTTTGGAGAAAGAAAAATAAAAAAAATAAATTTAATTGTGATTCTGCCAAAATATAAAGCTAGTGGCTTAAGTCTATTTAATTACGTGGCGGTAACTGTAACAGTGTAGAGTGTGTGTACGTACAGGAGTATAAAAATGTATGGAGAGTTGCACTTTTTAACTCAATGGGCTTGTCCTTGTCAAAGAGAGATAGAGAGAGAGAGAGAGAGAAAGAGAAATACGTGTGAGTTTTAGGATTGAAAGAGAAAGACGATAGAAAATAAATGGTACACCATTTTTATATCTGTAGACTATATAAATTGTACAATGACTTACATGTGGACTACTATCTATGGAAAAAATGCTCTTTAACTCTTTGCCCTTGTAAAATTCATTCTTTTTTTTATCCGTTTCTCTCTCTTATTTTTTTTGGCCTTCTTCATTCATGTCTTCGTCACTGTCGTCCTTTCCAGGCCACACTTGGCCTATGGAAACGTACGAGAATGGGAAAAAGAAGGAGAGAAAGTGAAGATGGTTGGGGTGGATGTGAATTTGACTTTAAAATCACTATACAAAATGGAAAAGGTCTCAATTGTCTTTTTATGCAAAGTGAGTCAAGTTAGACCATATTTTGTTTGCCGGGTAGAGGTCTTAGCTACAATTGCTCATGGAGATAAACGGAGACTCCAAACTCGTTTCACTTATTCACAAACCATGGAGGCAATGGCTAGAGAGCAAAATGAAAGCGAAAAAAAAAGATTCACAACCCATCTCACTTTCTTCCTTGCCTTCTCTTCTGTACATAACATAAAATATTGGAGAATCTAGTGAAAGTATGAGAAAAAAGACGAGACGTAGAAGAAAAAAATCCAAAACTAACAGTCCAAGTTACCAAAGTCAGTTTTCAATGGTGTAGTCTGTAGCATGTGAAATTATTTTCACTGGATTTCTTTTTCAGTAAAAAAATACAATCTAAATTTTTTTAGTCTTTTCTTTGATACAACAAAAAAAATGTCAATTTAGTTTTGTGCATGCAAAAAAATTTGCATGGAATTGCAACGTCGAATTAGAGACAGTGGATGTTTTTTTAAAACAAAAATATTTTTAGACAAAAGAGAAATAAAATTATTTTATTTAATTATATTCACAAATTAAATTATATTAACATTTCCACACACTACAGGACTCGTTGTAAATTGTGCATAAGTCTAATTCATAATTAATTCTTGAGAGACTTTCCAGAGAGTGAAACCAAAAAAAACGAAAAACTTTCCATCCACGTGTACTTTCTTTCAGTCCCATTAAATACATTCAAATTCACAAGGGGAAGCACAAGAGAAAAGAATTGAGGGAAGGTAGGGCGTGAAGAAGGAAAAATAGAGTTTCTTTTTTTAAAAAAAAACTAAAAATACGAGTTAATCCAAGAACAATTATCCACAGCCAAGTGAAATCTTGCTCTCCCTGGCTTGTCCTTTCTCTCTCTCTCTGTTTCTCAAGTGCCAAAGTAGACGAAAGAAGAAGAGTTTATAAAAGGAAAGGAGGAGATATAAAGTACACACAGTCAAATTTAAATTGCCAAATGACTAATTTCTTTATCCCATGTAAAATCCTTTTATCTCCTCTGAACCTCAACTGGTTTACTTGAGTCTCTCTCTCTCTCTTCTTTCTTTTAGTAAGGAGAAAGAAGAAGATGGAGAAAGTGTATAAAGTAAAAAACTAAAGTCATAATGTACCGTAATAACTGAAATAAATGCCCGGGCTTATTTTTTAAATTCTCAGTCCTAGACCCGGCGTTTAATTCATGTTCGGCTTTTATTTCGTGCCCGGCTTAAAAAGAAAACCACATTATGCTACGTCTTGTATTAATTTATTGACCATCAGGATATTATTTATTGCTCACTCATCATAAAAATTATTTACAAACATAGATTTACGGTTAAATATGAAATA
>JAQIVZ010000513.1:0-63288 GCA_034700945.1 Arrhopalites spinosus
ATTAACACTAGTGTCAACAGGGGTCGTAGCAATTAACCTCTGAACTTGAGTAAAAAAAGTTGAATCAGCCTCTGTAAATTGGGACCATTGCACCTCACCTTTGAAATAACTTTTTTTTTGTTATTTCTTTTTTGACATGACATGAGTAGTCATTTATAAATTTTTTTTGATGAAATGAGAGTGAAACTTATTTTAAATAAAAAAAGAATTTCTATAGTACTCATATTACAATTATTATTTGTCAAGTGTTATGAGAACAGGAAGTTTATTTTATAAAAGGGAGAGAGAGAGAGAGAGACGAGAGGTAATGATAAATATTATAATGATGCAAGTTACATTTAAGTTTATTGAGTATTGACGAGGAAGTTGTTATTTGTGTGTACATGAGTACATGAGACTTGTTTCTCTTCTTATATCTCTCTATTTTTTTTTAAAGGTTTCATCTTGCTCTTGTTGGTTGTTGACATTTTTAATTCTCTCTTCGTCAGTATGTGTCTAGTAGTTGTTGTTGTCAATAAATTTTGTGTCGTAGTACAGACTTAAACATGATTTCAAGTCTTGGCTTATGCTCATCATTATCTCTTTAATGATTATTTTCATGATTATGACTAGAGCCGCGACGTAGTCGGTGTAATTTTTTTTTGTATTGGATATGGATCCTACATTTGTATTTTTGGTAGTATGTAAAGTTTACAAATATTTTATGTAATATAGGTACAGATTACTTAAATATATTACAATTATAGGGATGACAATCTTAATTATGAGTAAGGTTAAATAGATTACTAGTCGATGTGACTGTCCAACGCAACGGAAGGATTTTAAACGGATTAGTTTTGTGTGTTTTGTATTTTTAACTTTGAATAGAAAAGAAAACAATTTTTTTTAAAAAAAACGACATGATCGCTAGAATGAGGGTCATAATTTTTAAAGAATTGTGTGTTTAATGTTTTCACTTGATTGCATTTGTGGGTATTACTTATACAGAAATTGAGTAAAAGATGTATTTAGTTTATTTAGCGAGGTACTCACGACTAGGATATGTAGTACTTTAACAAAGTGTGCTGTGTCTGTAAGAAAATAAATGGAGGATTTGACTGTAGTAATTAAATGGAGATGTGTATAGCATAGATGAGTGCGTATGGTCTCTTTATATGTTGTCTTGTATAATGTAATTTAAGGTTTAGACAAACAAACGTATAATCAAAGTTTTAGAAGGAGTTGGGGCCAAAAGTCTTGTCGAAAATTGTTTGTAAGAGACAGAGCGAGAGAGATACTGTGGGTGTGTGAAAGGGGAGAGAGAGAAGGAAGAAGATGAGACAGGAACAATATAAAAGAGGAAACTAGGAAGTGATTATATTGTACAGATTAAACTGTCTCAGAACAACTGAGGACTTAAATTCTTTGTGACTGACTTTTACAAAACAAATTAAATGATATTTTAATTCAACCAGACTAGCAACAAGAAAAAATTAGAGGAAAGAGAGAGAGAGGTAGTATAAATTAAGGAGGGGAAAGCATTTAAAAGCTTGTGTAATAATACTTGTGTTGTACTTTCTTAGGAGTTTCATTTATTAGTTGTCGTATTAAATTGTAGAATTGTTAACTTGAAATTATTCCTAAATACACTAATTTTGCTTTGTCTCTTTGATTTAAGTTTACCTTTGACAATTTATGGACTTTATATTTTAAATACTTTTTTCTTGCTAATAGACAATGGTAATGAATGGTAATGAAAAAAAGCATTTTTTTGTTGTTGTGTCACTGGATATTGGATACTGTCCATTGTCAGCAGAAATGATTTTTTTAAATATGGATTTTATTTAGGACATTTTATGAAAATGAAAATATAAAAGTAGTTTATATATATTTTTTTAAATTATGAATTTTACATGAAAATAAATGTAATGTATATATTTAGAGTATTTGTATTCTAGTTGAAATATATAAAACTCAGACTGATCCACTTGGCAAGTCAAGGATTATGTTTATGAGGTTGAGAGACTCTCTCTCTCTGAGAGGGGGACTGGAAATAATAATAAAGTTGTAGAGGTAAGAGTTTATTGTTGTTATACATCAGGAAAAAATGGTAGTGTACTCGTCGTCTGACAAAAATGAGTTGACATTCATGTCATGTACTCTCTGTCAAGAGATGATGAGGATCAGTATCATTTCTTTGAAAAAAAAGACAAACTTTATTACACATGTGACATACGAATGGTCTATGACAGAAGGGTAAGGAGAAGAAGGAGAAAAAAATTGCATATATAAATTCATAATAATTGGATGCTCTACTCCTTCTTGTACTATTTTTCTATCTTATGATGCAAAGAGAGAGAGAGAGAGAGAAAAGGCGGGCGGAAATTTGATGATGATGTAGGAACTTGTACCTGTCATGTATTTTTTCTTGAGGAATTTTTTTTGTTATACATTTTTCAATGTAGTACACATATGTATGTACATATGGTACAATTGAACATGTGACAATGAAAATTATAAGTTACATTGTACAAAATGTATTTTTCCACTGTACGAGTATCTGTACTTGTAATATTAAATAATAGGCGTATGGTTTTAATTTAAAATTGAGTAAATTCATAGAAAAAATTCCATGAATATTGTAACACACCAATGGGATGATGATGGCCAAAGGACTGGGATCCGTGTCACGTTGGTTGTAGACTGTAGTGTCAGTCCATTAAAGTTGGAGAGGGGGGAGAATTTTTGCATAACTGGCGACGTTCATCTTTGAAGGAGTTGAGGATTCATGTTTTTAGTTTGTACAATGTAGAGGAACTAGTCTAGTTGATGACTATTGGTTGGAACAAGAAGAAGAGGAGAGATAGGAGAGATGTACATGAGAGTCGGAAGTATGTATGGACTATGGAGGAAGATAAGGGAGAAAGAGAGTATATTGAACTTGATAGAGTTGGGGATTTTATACAGAAAGATAGCATACAGACAACATGCAAGTTAACAATGAGGGACAAGACATTTTATGAAAATCATGTTTAGACTCTTGTCTACAACCATGAGCGCTCGTATTGTTAGGTTGTTGTAATTATGAAGGCACGTTGTAAAAGTTGTTGTGAGTTCATGACATGGCTCTCTCTCTCTCTCCTTTGACTTGGTGTTTTGCTCTTATTCTTTCATCTTTGTTGGTCGTCATCTTGTGCAGACAGAAATAATGACAATTGGTAGACAGAATCGTAGACGTATGAAAAGGGGAAAGGAGAGACATTGAGGCATGACGATGACTCTTCTTGTGGTTCCGTTCCTTTTCTTAAACAGACACACACATAGAGAAGGGGAGACAGTTATGACGAGGCAACAATCAAGACATTGGATGGAATCGAATTACCTCATTTTTTTCTTCTTTTTTTTTCTTGTATTTTTAATGAGTATTACAATGTTTACTTTTTCTTGTTTTCCATTTTAAAAATGTTTTTTTTATTTAGAGACAAATATTTAATTTATAATGTTGCAACATATAAACACACCCCCAATGAATCTTTTTAAAGAGATGATGATGTTTAGTTGGATTTTAAGACTGGATTTTTTTTGTTGATCAGTTTGTGTGTACTGTAGACTGAGATTTTGTTTTTTTGGTGGGTTGACAAAAAAATGGTTGAAAATAAAAAATTATTTTTGGTGTTTGGACTGTGGTGAGGAATTTGAGAGAGGGGGATTGAAAATATTGTTTATTTGCTTTGGGGCTACTCATTTTTTGTTGCTATTTATTATTTATTTTTTTGGAAATAGTTTTTCCACAAGTCGCATAAAGAGAACAGAAAGAAAACAAGACTTTTTAGGATTTTTTTCTTGACGTGAATCACGTGATTCATAATCGAGATTGAAGAAAATGTAAAAAAAAGTTGATTGTATTTTTATGTACAGTCACGAATGCATATTTATGTGAAATATTTAATTTTTAAAAAAAATAGTCCTAGTTTTGTTGAAATTGTCATTTAAATTCTTGGAGTGTTTTAAGTGACGTCATTTATTTAGAAAAAAATTTTTTTTTGACTGATTTAAATTCAAATCAAGTGAGTGAACAAATTATTGGCACATTGTTCATTCATTGAATATAAATAGAAAAGAAGGCAAAAAATTTGGCATCAATTAAATTTTACACGAGTTAACTTCTATGCATTGAAATTAAAAGGAAGAATTTGTTGAGTAATAATTTTTTTTGGGTCAATTTTGGATTCAAAAGACCGGAAGAGAGAGAAAATGTTTGGTTTGAGGGAATAAATAAATTGTTGGTCTTAAAAGATGATCTGATGAATAAATAACACAATATGTTTTATAACATGGAGACATGAAGACATGTTAATTTTGATATGCAAAATCTCAAAATCTGTATAAGTAAGACTATTCAAGCATCTCCACGGTTTTGTTGTCATTCATGGATCACGTGCATGTTGATGACTTCCGGCTGATTTTTTTGAATATTTTCTTTCCTTTTTTTACAACTTTAAAAATCTGACCATAGACTGTCTGTAAGACATGATGAAAGCATGAGTACAAATGCGTCAATGGATTGGAGGAAGAAGAAGAGAAAAATAAAAAGATTGTATAAATTAAATGAGTCGACATTTAAATAAAAAAAAAATCTCTTTGTGTGGAACTGTGCAAAAAAATTTCTGTTATCATGTAAAATAGGTAATATTTGTATGAAAAGAATTTTGTAGACTTATTGAGAATGAAGGAATTTTATGGTTTATATAAAATGTATAAAGATGGAAAGGATTATTAAGGACATGAATTTATTATTATTTCATACTTAGTGTGTGTACACTGCACTGTATAGGATGAGAAGGGTTGGCAGTGAATGAATTGGAATTCATTAATAATTAAAGTTTGGATGGGGCAATAACCTCGTTATGCGCACAACAAATTTTTTTTCTATACGGCTGACCTTGTCCTTGTCTCTATAATAAATTGTGTGTTTTCCTTATTACATGATTTATTATATTGAAAAATAATAATAATAATTTAATTTTTGTTAATAATGTTTTTTTATTTATTTTACAGATGTGTGGATTGCAGAGGACTCTTCTCACCTGCCCGGTTTGTAGCTCATTCACATCATCGGACAGAGAATCAGACTGTTCATTGGGGTTTTGATTCAGCTAATTGGCGTCATTACCTCATGCTCTGTAAGGGGCTTAAAGACTCGGAACGATGGGAGGCTGCTTTAGTTGACTTGAAAGCAAGATTTGATCACAAACGCAAGGTAAGATTTTTTTTAAAATTTTTTTTAGGGACAATTGAACCGGTGTCAAACTCCATTTAATTGTATGGGCATCTCTGCATTAATTCATATTACTTGATATATTTTTATCAATTTAAATTAAATTTAACCAGAGCTTCAATCATTAGGCAATTCATATGGAAATTTATGAATTGATTCCTTTAATTAGAGCCTTGGTTTATTTTGTAGTGTTAACAAATTACAATTTGAAGGGAAAGGAATCATACTTAAAAATTTAACTATTAATGTCAGGAATAAATTTCATCTCATTGACCTGTAAAATAATTCAAGATGACGAGAGGAAATTTTTAGGAGATAAAAGGAGAGACAAAAAAATGAAATCTAGCAAAATTCTCAAGAAGATGAAATTTTTTGTATTTAATTTGTTGGTTTTGCATTTTTTAAATGAATGAGATATTTATCATGATTCAGGATTTATAAATCAAGAAATATTTTTTTTGATTCATTTTACATTGATTGGAAATTGGCATTGATTATGAGGTGAAAGTAAAAGAGTTGTTTTATTAATTTTAATGAAAATTCTAGTTGGTTGAAATTTGATCATTTTAGTAGTGTTAAAAAATTAATTGAATTAAGGGGGGCGGGTTTAAAATATAGAAAATTATTTAAAGTCCATATATAGGCAAAATGCCCTTTTACAAATTATGGTAATAATAGAATTGTGAATTAATTAGACTGTGAAGATAAAAAAAAGTGATAAATAAAATCTTGGAGGGGTGCTGTGCTGTATGAATTTTAGTAGGTTGATGATAAATACACGTGTAGAAAATTTGAATAATGAATTTTGTGAATTGATCTCACAAGTTTAAAAAAAAGAAGACGAGCTCTTCTTACCACTCCAACTTGTTAGAAGGAATATTATTTTAGTATTAATAAACAGTAAAGAAATTCCAGTTTAAAATAATTTTAAAATGTTCAAAGGAGAGGGAGAATCTCTGTGGATGACAGTAAGAGTGACGTATTTATGGAAGGTAGAAAATATAGGGGAGACTTTACCTCTTGATGATTAATATTGAGTGACAGAAGGAAGCCAGAGGAAAAGATAAGAGAGGGACAAAAGTGGATGTTTGTGGCATAAATCGTTTGAAGTTTATAAATTTTGAATTTACACGTCTGGTCGGCTTCCATCTCCTTTTACTTTACTTTAGTTGTACAAATTTCACTTGTTTTATCATTATTTAACTGTTGGCTATAGGGGGATTGTTTTACAAATTATTTTTTGGGTGTATGGACAGTTAATTATTTTTGTCTCAGTACAAAGTTAAGTATGAATTGTAATTAGTCAAAAAAATTTTGCTTTCATTAAAAATATTGTACAGGATCATAAATGTGTTTTGTGAAGACTACAAAATGCAAGTTTGTCAACTGAGTCATAAAATTGTTTTGTGCAATTGACAATAGTCAAGATCTCGTTTAAATTTGATTCTTTTTTTTTTCTTGTCAACCAAACAAGGAGTAACCGGTGTAAAATTATATGAACTAGTCTTGTTGTTTTATTGTTATTTTTTGAATTTTTTTTAGTAATTACAGTAAATTTTAACCATGACCTGTTTGTACTCTGTCTGTCTGTATGGGGATAATATATTATTGTGTCATTTTTATTGTGAGATGATTTGAGATTTTTTTGTCTCCTCTTTTGGTTCATAAGGGTCATTTTACATTAGATGTGCATTGTGTATTATTTATAATATGCAAGTGAGAATATTTTTTTCTGAAATTATAATTTGTAGACAGTCTTTAGCCAACTGATGTCATTTTTGTTATAATGTCCAAGTGTTCCATTCAATCGTCTCACTTTCTTGATGAAGAATGCCGATGGGTATAATTGTAAAATAATTTATATTATGTCGTTTTGATAGGTAAATGTTAAATTCGTCATAAAAAATGACTTTTAGGTCTCTCTCTCTCTCTCTTGTCATCTTGTTAACTGTTAAAATTAAATTATTATTATACCTAGTTTTTTATTACTACACCACGACCATCTATAAAAAATGGTAATAAAATTTGACTAAAATAAAAATACATGAACATATTTTTAAAGGAGGAACTTTTTTTGGAGTTGATATGTCAAAATTTTAAGGGAAGTCTTTGTGACTGTCTGTACAAAAAATGGTATGTGGTATACTGATATGACATTCAGTTTTTTAGTCAGACAATTTAGTTGAGGTGTAGACGAGGAAATGTAGTGGGTGATTATTTAATGGTGTTGGAAATATTTTAGAGAAAAAAAACTACACCCTTTAACTCCATACTAGCATTGACACTAATAATGGTGACAGTTGTCTAGGAGTGTGTGATACTTTTATTTAATTTTAAAGGCGGGTGAGAGTCTGAGGCGTCAAAAAATGTAAAATATGATTTGTGCATCATTTTGGACAGATTAATTTTATAATCGTCATTGTCATTTTGTACTAGTCCTTTTCTCTTTTGTAGAAGTGTGACTGAGGAGGAGGGGACTTTAATTGAGTGATCTAGTTGTCTTTTAATTCGAAAGAATGTCAATTTTTGACGAATTATATAAAATGGAGGAGAGTGAGTGGGATGAGCACGTGATATTGAGAAGGATTTTTTATACTCGAGGGAAATTGTTGAAAAATAGATAGAAAAAGGGAAGACGGGGAAAATAAGAGAAAATGTATGGATTGTAAAATTATGAAATTTAAATGAGAAAGAGAAAATTGTAGGGCGATTTTTCTAACTGTGATTTGTTCCAAACTGTGATCAAGTGGAGTGACGATTTTGCTGTGACTGTCATCAAAAATTGTTGAATTTGATCACAAATCGGAAAATCGCCCTAGCCCAGTCAAGGTTTTTTTGATTTCATGTAATTTAAAATTTCCATACGGATTTACGCGTCTTCTTTTTTCTTCTATAGAAAGAGAGAGAGACTGTATATTTTTGTAAATTAGAATAATATGAACAAATCTAGAAAATTTGTTGAATACTAATAATTTGTCCAGCTTGAGAGATTGACTTTGACTAGAGTTGAGAGATTTTGAATAATAAAATATTATTTTCTTTT
The DNA here is from genome assembly GCA_034700945.1 of Arrhopalites spinosus. Classification (NCBI taxonomy): domain Eukaryota; kingdom Metazoa; phylum Arthropoda; class Collembola; order Symphypleona; family Arrhopalitidae; genus Arrhopalites; species Arrhopalites spinosus. Next base: position 8,301 of record JAQIVZ010000513.1, read on the forward strand.
TTTTGTATTAATTCAAGTCCAAAATGTAAATGAATTTTTTTTGGATAAAAAGATGCACTGCGGTTCGTGTGTATACGATTAGTTTTAATGGAAGAATTTTTGTATATTTTGAAGAAGGGAAAATAAGGAATAGGGAAGAAAATTGTTATTCTGGTTTTGTTTTTTGTGTATGTGACAAATTGACAATATGTTAGTAGTTTTATACTTGTACATTCTATTCTAAAAGATTAAAAAGATTGTCAAGTCTACACAAGACTTTATTTTGGTTTTACATTTTTTCTTTGATTAGGATTCAGAATTTTGAAAAAAACGTGTAAGACTATAATATTATTGGATTTTGTACAGGACAGCTCTAGGGAGAGTGAGAGATTTGATTTTAAAATTCAGTTGACTTGTCACTCGACTTTGTATACATTAAGCTACAGTGGAATAAAATAAAATATTTTTTTTTACATATATGCAATGTTAGTACATATTGGCTCCAGTATTCTTTTTTTTTGTCTAAAAAGTATCGACATCGACTTGAAGGCTTGTCATTGGTCCTTATTTTTTTCTGGTCGGTTTTGTGTCACATGTAAAAAAGATTAAGGACAAAATAAAATAAAATCTCTCTCAGATTCATCAAAAAGAAACATTTGACGGTTATTTTTTCCTTATTCGTTGCTTCTCACTCCCACGTCTAGTCTTTGATGTTATTTGTATGGGTAAAATCATGTTGTTGGAAATGTGGAAGAAAAATGGAGAATCAACTTGACAAAAAATTTGGTGGATAGACTGTAGACGAGGAAATTTAGAGAATTTGTATTGAATTAAAATAAATTGTTGGCTTGGCGGGAATAGAGAGATAAATTGGGAGAGAAAGAGAGTCTTTTTGATGAGATATAAATGGACATGTGAGAAAGAATTTGATGATATTTTTTTCGTCTCTGTCTCAACTTCCGACTTGAGTTTGTATTGAAAGCATTTTGATATTTATTTTTCATCAGGTAATATTTATTGGCTCGGTTGTTGATTGTCTCTTTATTTTTGTAGGATGTGGAAAGATGATCTCTTTTAAAAAAAAAAATTGGAGGGCTCTTGGTCTATATATTTGGAATGTTGAAATTTTTTTTTTCATTCATGGCCTACATGATGATCATGTTCGGCTTAAGGATGTTACATAATATTTTTGTGTTCTCTATGGATAAAAAGGAGACCCCCCTCCTCCTCCCCAGTTGTTCAACATTTGCCAAAAGACACATTCCATAATTACACAGCCATAGACTAGGCTACATGGACATGTTACTAAGGATATGAGGGAGGGAGGATGAAGAGAATAAAATTAAAAATGAAAAACCGGGTTTTTCAAGGACTTCTAAATTTAACGCTTAAAAAAATGTCTGTCCCCATAGAAAAATAAATGGGCAAGTCTTAAAGAGAAAAAAAAGACGTGTTGTACTGAGTATGTACAGAGAGACGAGGCTAGGTAATCTCATTGATCCTCCAAAGTGAACTTGATGCGTATGCATTTATACTGGATTATGCAAGGCACAAGTGATGGCTTTTTGAGATACATGGAAAATGTACACGAGCGAGAGAGACAGTTGCAGTTGGGTTAAGAAAATTTAAACGTGTTAAGAAGACTGTAAGTGACGGTTGATGAAAATTGTAGTGGACTTTGTAGACTAGAATTCTAGTACCTATTCGAGTATGTAGTTTTGGAGGGGAGCTAGCAAGTAAGTATGAATTTTCAAGTTGATGCCAAAAAAAGATCAAAGGGAATTTCACGTTTTACAGATACAAGACAAAAAAAAAAGATGATGCCATGAGGCTATAAGACTGTCTATCAAAGTAATAATGAGGGCATGTTAATTAATGATTTTATTATTACTTGAGGGATGGATGACTTGAAAGATTTATCTCTTTCATAATTTAAAAAAATTTATTTACATTCAGACAGCTCGACTTGTAGGAAATTGTTTTTGAGAAAAGTCTTTTTTGATATGTACGAGTCAGTTAAAATGAGAAATATTTTGTTTAGATATTAATTTATTAAAGATGGATTTTTATTGAGAGGAGGGCATGTGGATTGACTTAAAAAATGGAAATGGTTATGCATGAAGGGTAAATTATGTGAGGAGAAGGAAGAAACAGAAGCAATTGATTTTAAAAAATAGATGCATTAAATTGTTGATGATAAACTGAATATGGCATAAATAAAAGTTTGTGGTAAATAAATACATATGAGACAGTCGTATAATATATTTTTCTCAATGTCAAATATTGGCCTAGAGTCATATCAGACTTTAGGGTACAGTTTGGTTTTGGCGTGTGTGTGACTATACAATGATTAATGTTTCAAATTTTCTTAAATGAATTAAATCTAATGACTATGACTCGTCAAAGAAAATCTTTGTCAGCACAGCACAAGTCAAGTTTTTCAATTAAAAAAAATTTAAAGGGAATTTAGTTTTGGTTAAAATACATGTTATTAATTTTTTGTACATATTGTTTTATGTTATAAAGATGATTAATTAATATGTAACTCTCGAGGTTTGATGTGTGATAAGGAATAAATTGACCAAGTTTTTCCGTCTCTCATAACTTTTTTCTGTGTGTGTGTGTGTGTTAGACATGGCTTGTAGTTTGTATCGATTGTTGCAATTTTTTTTAAATGAATGTGTCATGTGTCATTTTTGAATCTTTTTGATAAACTTGAAAAATGTCTGGTAGTGAACTTGAAGAGGAGGATTTACTGGTACAATATAGGAAGCACAAGGAGGATTGGGTGATTAAAATTAGGATAAACTTTTTTTTATATGAGTGATTAGACTACAAGATTTTATGTGAATGAATGTGACTTTTCCTTTTTTGAAATTTTCCTCTCTCTCTCTCTCTCTCTTTTGAAGAGTTGAGCTTCGTGTGACTTTGAAGTTGACCCCTAATGTCAGGCTACACATTCACAAGTAATTTGAGAGTTAAGTATGTTGCATAGACATGGATTTGAATATTATATAAATTATGGGTTTAGGTATACGTAATAGTTTTTTTAAAAGAAAAAGATTTGTCATTTAATTTCATAGCTTGATACTAAAAAAGTGAACTATTTTTCTTTTTACTTTTTCGGAGCCAAATATAAATTACAAGAATTTTTTCTTTTATTTTTTTTATATATCCTTGTTTTTATTATAGAATTTTGTGCAATTTCATTAGTATAAATATAGAGAATAATTTCAACATAGGATTTCTATGAAATGAAGCAAGGTTTTTGACAAAAATTCTGTAATTTGAAGAGAGATTTTTGGGAAATGTTGACTTTTTAATAAAAATTGAAAATAGTACAATACATTTAAAATGATTGAAATTTTAATTTGAGTACATAAAAGAGAAAATTGTCATTTGATGCAGTAAAGAGTGCAGCAAGATAAATAAAAATTTGTTTGAAATTTGAAGGTTTTACATTTTACACACTTTTTTTAAAGATTTATTTTCTACTCGATTGCCTTGACGGTACACGTACAGGTAGCTCGTGAGTTGACAACTGATACCTTAAGGATTTGTAACAGTGAATTTAGTAATAGAATATAAAATGTGACTCAAATTTAATTGCATTGAATTTCTATTGTGTACAGGTAAAATTTATTTGAAGGGGAAGATGACCCGAGGAAATTTTAAAATTAATTGCTTTTCATTCTCTCTCTTTCTCATTTTCTCCAAATAGTTTTGGTAAACAAAAGAAAGGTGATAGGGAGGGTAGTCATGGATGGGAAATAGAGAGACAAGATTGATTGAATGATTCAGTAGGTTTTGGATGAGCTAATATTATGAAACACTTTTTTTCTTCAATGTACGTCACTCTGTCTCTGTACTATGTAGATGATAAATATGTACATGGAGAAACATAGTGGACGAGTCTCTCGAAAATTTTTTGGTCAGCTGAACTGTTGCAGTTTGACTGTTATTTTTATTTTTATATGCACACACACGAGGAGAGAATACACAGTTTGGGAAAGTCTGTTCAATTTAATGATTAGCGGGGAAGAAGATCAACAGTTAGGTCAAGTCAATGTCATGAGAGTTTAGGATGGTTCATGGCCATTTCAGTATGTAAGTTTCTTGGTGAGTTGCATCCTTTCAACTTTTTCTTTTTTTTATGGATTTTGCCTGGAAAAGGAGAGTAGTAGGGGGAATGGAATGGGTAATCGAAGTTCACGATGTGAGTCATTAAAAGGGCCAAAATAGTGTTGATGTGGATTGCAGATTGCATTTTCCATGGAAAGTTTATGTTCACTCTCTCTCTCTCTGGTTGATAGGTACTTGTACTCAACTACTGTTCTGTCTTTGCAACTTTTTCTTTTCATTTTATGTTTTTTTATGGCCCGGTGTGTTGATAGCCATGTTAGTTTATGCTCTTGTCTCTTTATGTGTGTAGATAGGAAAACATGGGAGGGAGGTCAAAAGTAGGTTCAAGATCATCCGAGAAAAGTCGTGTTATTTTTTTTTTATTAGTCTTGTCAGCTTTTGACTTTTACTAGATTGTTTAGTATAAAGTTGACTATAGCTAGAGCTACCTTCCGCTTTGTGTTATTTTTTTTGAATTGGATTTGCAATGGGTCTTGAAAGGGAGAGGAAATTGTTGATAAAAATGAATATGTTTTTTTTTGTCAAGTATCAAAGAATAAAATAAAAATATTATTATGCATTTTATTTTAATGAAGGAAAAAAAATATTTTATTTGGGGATTTTAGTTTAAATAAAGAAAATTGAAATAATTTATATTGTGTGTACTTTTTGAAGGAGAAAAAGAGAAAAGAAAAAATGTTGTAAAAAGTTTTCTAATATCTTTTTTCTTCTTGTCTATTCATTAATTTATACAAGTTTAAGTTCTTTTCATTTGTAAAAATTGTTCATCCTAACGAGTAGGTTGGGTTGTCTCCATTTTGTACATGTACAAAAAAAGTAATATATTTTGATGATCTTTACTTTATATTGTGGGTGGGGAAAGTGAATGCATATTGGGGGATTGAAACTTTTTTTTGTAAATGAAGAGACAGAGAAGTGATATAATAAAGACAAGTAGAAAACTTGTTGAAACTAGATAAAAAGAAAGAGAGTAAACAAGGAAAGGAGAAGGAGTCGGATTTATTATTTGACGGAGCCATGGATATATATAGAAAATGAGATATTTTTTTTTTGGTAGTGGTGAAGGATAGGAAAAAAAGAAGAGGTTTTCTTTTACTGCCTACATGCCTGCCTGGCTCTCTGTCGTAACATTGCCCGGGTTTAACGAACTTTGGTGTTGTTCAAGGTTATCCTTCCTTCTCCCTGCCTCTGCTTCTGCTTCTGTCTCTCTTAACTCGGTCGGAGTGACATGCAATGTGCATGTGTTGCTATTTTCTTTTTCTCGGTTCGGTGCTCGCAAAATCCGCTTAACAGTTTTTTTTGTGACAGAGAGAGAGAGAGAGAATTGTAGGTTTCTTTAGGTGGTAAGGGAATTGTAATGAAAAAGTAGGGGATGAGGATGAGGACGATGTAGAGATACATAGTTTGTAATTTGGGTTGTTGTTGATTATGTTGTCAGTATGGAACTGGGTGAGAATTAGAGTGTGGCGTTGAGAGGTTTAATTGGCAGGAGGTGGTGGAGAGGAAGAAAAAATGGGAGGGGGGACAGGAAATGCAAGAGGAATTATTATAATGCAAGAGCTCTCTCTCTCTTGTGGAGTTTGTCTTTATATAGAAAATGTTGGGAATATATTTTTTTGGGAGAGTATATGGAATGCCAAAGGGAAAAGAAAGTAATTTCTGTTTTGGGACTCGTTACTCTCTCTCTCTCTTGAAGCCTTGAGAAATTTTCTCTCTTGAAAATGATAATGTTCCTCAAGCTGCTGCTACGTAAATAAAAAGAGACGATAAGAGTTTTACTTGTATGGAAAGATTGTTGAGTGTCTATTATAAATGTTGTAGACTGAGGGAGTTGTTAAAATGTATTTTGTTATTTGTTTGGAATGTTTCATGGCTAAGAGGGGAGGGGGGAAGGTGATTTCAGGTATTTTCAATTTTAAGTGCACTCGATCCCTACTGTCTTTACTGTACTCTGTGTACGAGTATATTTTTCATTATACTTTTGTACTGTTACAGTCTTACAGTTTATTATTTTGGGGGTTTCGGTTTTTTTTTGTCTTGCTCTTTTTTTATTTCTCTCTCTCGTTTATGAATTTCTCTTTCACTTTTTGTGTGTTGTAGTAATGGCCAATAAAATTGAGTTTAGTTTGTTTCTCGGTGAGTGTATTGGAAAAAATTTAAATTCATTAAATAAAATGTGTCCATGTTTTTTTTAGTTAGAATCTTTCTATATTTTTTTTGGTGATTTTGAAAAAGACTCACCCCCAAGTTTTTAATCAAAGTTGACAGGAAAATATTTTCTGTGAAATAGTTTTAATTAGTATTATGGTTTTGTTGGAATAAATTAGAGAGAGGGGGGAGAAGGAGGGAGTTGTAATGAAGTTGAGGGGATTGCTGTGTCATTTTTGGTGTTATTACTCCCTCATGACAATTTTTGGGAGAAAAAGGGGAATGAAATACATAAAATCTCTCTTAAAGTTGTTTTATACTAAGAAAAGGGGGGGAGAGACTATAATATTATTAAAGCTGTTGAGTTGAACCTATAAAGTTTGTAATGGAGGGACGAGGGACTTTATATATTTATAGGAGAGAGAGAGACTATGTTTTTGAATGACTATAAATTTAATGACTGAAACTTTGACGAGAGAGAGAGACTTTGGCCAATTGATGGTCTCAACTTAAAGTGAAATTGACTTGGAGCCAATGAGACGAGAGATTTTTGTACAAAAAAAAGTAAACTGATATACTAAATACAAACTACTACAACTACTGCTGCTAGATTGTGTTGATCCTGTTGAATGTAGTCAAAAAATATATCGTCTCTCTCTAGAGTACTTGAGCCATGATTGAGATAAATCTTGGAAAATGGACGAGACTCGAGAATACTATTAATTAAAATGAAAACGTATGGGACGGATGAGATTCCCCGAAATGGAAATAGTTTTAGGTTCACTCACTCTCTCTAGTGTTTTTGTTAAGGATTATGAATTTGCCCTCATGTTTTTTAATGGTGAAATAATTTAGAGTAGTGAATCAAACGAATTAGAGGAGAGAGAGATTATGATTTTAATTCTTTTTTGGTGATAAAAATGATACTTTTTTTTGTACAGTACAACTGACGGTGAAGTTTTATATTTGTCTAGTTTCTTTTAGTGTTGGAAGATGAGAAGTTAAGAGGATTTGATTCTAAACATAATTGAGTGATGGGATGCAAACGGGAGAAAATTAGAGGTGGTTGTGTTGTTGTAGTAAGAGGAATTTTCTCTCTCTCGTTTTTTTATTTGCAATATATATTTAAGATGATGAAGACTCCATTGCAATCTTGTTGAAGAGGCAAGTTTTTTTTGGGGATGTTTGCTTGTATAAAATAAAACTCTCTCTCTCTCTTTGGTGTCCTAAATTGCAATTTGAGCTCAAGTGTTTGCATTTCGTATTCGGTATCTGTATACAATGTATAGATAGAATTTGTATATTTAGAGATTCTCTAAATGTACTGGAATTTCTGCCGTCAATTGTTCTTATCATGTCAAGTTGTCTCTCTCTATAAATCGTTTTTCTATTTTTTTTTGGGTATTATGATTTGCCATGATTCTACTAGAAAAGTTTTGGATTTTTTGAGACAGAATTGGACAATATATTATGAGTCGAGGCAAGTTTTACTTTTTATCTAGAACTCCCATCACTGACTACAATTCACATAATTGTCAGGATTTCCTGCTCTCTCTTTTTCTCTATTCACCCGGTTCATGTTTAGTTGAGTGGAGGATGGATGGAGAGAGGGCTCTTTTTTGAAAAACTTTGTAGTCGGCTCGGCTGCTGCTGCTCTTGCTCCTTCTCTTGGACAGACTTTCACTCTCCATTTTATTGCTCCCGGATAATAATTTCCTCTTATCTTATCAATATTTGGAGAAAGATACTTTCTCTCTCTCTCTCTCTTTTATATATGATGATGCATCCATACATTATCATTTTTTTTGTCCATTGTCTCTCTCTCTCTCTACTACTCTACTATTTTATCCTTGTGATTACGTAAATGGAAATTTTTTGGACTTGAAATGGGAGTGGGTAGATGTAATTTATGAGGGTTGTTATGATTATCTATACATAATTTAGATGACCATCATGAAAATCATTTGTACATGAAAATTCCATCTGGGGAAAGTAAAGGACTTTCGGATTTTTTTATTGGTGCGGGGATGGAGATGTGAGAAATAGTTTTTTTGAGAGATTTGTCGACTCTGCACTTTTCTTACTGTGGAAGGACAGATTTTTTTAGGGAGTCAGCAATTTCAATAATTTCTCAGTTTTTTTCTCTTTTTTTGACAATTCCATTAGAGTTGATTTCTTTATTCGTTGTCCATTTTCATTTAATTTTCGTATTGACTTTTAAGTATGGACCAGAGTCGTTAAATTATTATTTTTTGTCTCTTCTTTCGACTAATGGAATTAATATTTTGATTATTATGGAAAGGCCAAGTTTTTATGGATAAGAGAAAATAAATTTAATTGTTTTTAGTGATTTAAGTACCTTGTATGACAAATTTTTCAGTTATCTCAGCAGTATTTTTTTTTAATTGCCAAAATGTAGGTCAAAAAATGGAGAAATTAAATAAAAAGTCATTTTTATGTACAAGTTTTTATTTTTAAATTTTGATTAGTCTCTGAAATTTTTTCCTGCAGACAAGTCTTCTCAGAAATAATTTGTTTAAATGACAAAAGGAAACTTTTTTTGAGAGGAGGAGTAAGTAAAATGTATGAAGCAAGGTCAATAAAAAAAGTAATATTTTTAGGTGTGAGAAAATGTACTACAAAAATCATCATCAAAAAAAAAGTCAATGATATTGAGGACAAACTGTAGAAAAGAATTAAAGTTTTGAAAAAAAAGTAGGGATAATGAGGCCGATGTGAGAAAAAGAAAGTAAAAAAAAGAAAAAACTAATTTAATTATATGAGAAGAAACTGTATGAGAGGGACAAGATGTGTTGAAATTTCTATGGAGAAAATAAATTGCGAATAAATTTTTATATATGAAGTTACATATTATAGGAACAAAAAAAGAAGAAACCTTTTGGAAATGAGGCTTTTTCTCTCTTTGAATTTTTTTTTTGTTAACAAGTCTACCCTTTTGAAACTTTCTCTTTTTTTCTCACTCGTCTTTATTCTTTAGTATCTAAAGTTTTATTCATCACATGGTTGCATTTTGTAAAGGAATTGCATTGGAGTGGTTCTTTTTTTGACTAGTGCCATGTAGTACAATATAAATATACAAGAGAAGAGAGAAGAGAAAATATAATTGTAGAGAGAGAGTATTTTGAATAAGTAATTTCTATAGAGAAAGAAAGAGAAAGTCGAAAAGTAATTTGCAATTTTGCAATTTTGTCTTTTACTTTCTCTCTAGTACACATAAGAACAGAGAGAGAGGGAATGATGAAATGAGAGAGAAAGGGGGGAGGGAGACTTTAGGGGGGAGTAGATTGAGAGGAGAATGGCATGATAAAATTAATATTTGCATTAAAACATGTCATCCCTAGACTTGTCCCTCACTGGATTGTAAAGTAACATTGATGGAGGCTCTTGCCTTTTCCAAGCTTTTTCCTGTGGTTCCCATAAAACGGTTTTTGCATCTCTCTCTCTCTCTCTCTCTCTCTCTGATAGCACACATGGCGTCTTTACAAGGGAAAGTCACTGACGCTTTCACTTTGTAATAAATTTTGAAATCAATTTAAATTGATTGTTGCAAGTCTCACAATTGTAATTTTTTAGAGAGGTCACATATTACAAATAATGAAAGACTCATGATTTGACATGACCCCAGTGGATGACTTTTTTAAAAAAAGTTGTGGCACTTTGAGTAAAATATGATTCCTTGTTAAATTCCTTTTTTTTTAATTTAGTCTTTAGGCTGTGTGCAATAGACAAGGAATGGGAGGAGGAGGTTCATTTACTTTGGGGATGGCACTTGACTTTCACTTTTTCTTTTCTTTTTTGTTAATAAATTGAAGTTAGAGTTTAATAGAGAAAATTTTAAGAGAAAGAAAGTAGGGTTTTTTTGAAAATGTTTTAGAGTGCAAATTTTCCTCTCTTTTGGGGGAGGGGGGGGGACTCTGTGTTCCATAGAATGGTTCATGATTGCCTTTAGCTGATTAGAAAACATGAAAGATGAAACCACGGTTCTATGTTTAATGGAACCTAATAAAAGAGGCCTTTAGTATATATTTTAAATGTGGAGTGTACATAAGTTTTGAGAGGAGGATGAGAAAATGGAGTATGTACAAAGTATTTTCTTTGTTGAGCATTTGCAAACATTTGAGTCATGCAGGGGTGAACGTGGCTGTTCATGGGTTTGAGTGTGGAGGGAGGTATACGTTGAGTGATAATTTAAACTGGTGCAACTCTTAAGAGTGCATATAGGCTATATAGACACTACAGTAGAGTGAAGGATATACATATCATGTACACACTCTACAAGTCAAGAAAGGGGTAGAAGAGCTACTAGGAAAAATAGTGTTGACAGGGCCAAACACAAAAAAAAAGTTGCTGTTGAAGGGTATAGAAGAGTCACCATGAGTTAAGGTAAATATTAAATATAAAGGTTTTTTTGTTAGAAAATGAAAGAGGTCCATTTTGAGAATTTTCAAACGTTTTTTTTTTTGAGGGAAAAAGGAGGTCGAGGATAGACAATATTTTAGAGCCTAAGGAAAGGTAAGGGAAAGTTACGAATTTTCTCTCTCTCTCTCTTTAGTTTCTCTCTTTAGTTACTTTGAATTCAATTAAAAAAAACCTTGTGAACCACAGTGGAGACTTTAGTTTGGTAATCTTTCTCTTGTTCTTTGTTGAGAGGTTTTTCCTCTTTTGCAAGGTGCATGGTGCACTTGCTGAATGCATGACAAGTAGAGAAAGATTGAAGGGAGAGAGACAGAAAACGTCATCAAGATTTCAACCCACGCCTCTCCCTTTCTCTTTATGAGACAACCTCCTGTGAAGCCTTAAATAGTATGGAAGAGTTGGAGGTTGGGATGAGATGAAGGATGGGGTTCTGTTCTGTGTGTTGTCCATCGCCTCAAAACTTTTTTTTTGAGGGGCTCAAAGTCTAATCGAATTTTGACAAAAACGATTACATTTAATATACATGTATTTTATTATGTATCTTATGAATAACCAACTTGTTATACTTTTGACATGAGAGAGAGAGATACAAAAGAGAATTTTGGAGAGACGAGGCATGGGATTGGCTTTAAACTGATGAGAGGAGACAGCTGAAAGAGAGTCTAAGCTTTCAGATGGACTGAGGCGAAGGACATTAGATTTTAGATGAAAAAAATAGGCTAGAAAAAAAACCACGGTCTCTGTCTCTTTATTTTCTTTTTTTTGAGGATTCTGAGGATGAGGATGATGAAGTAGATTTTTTTGTGATTTTGGAAACAAAATGGAGAATGAGATGAAAATTCAATTATTATTGAGTACAGATATACATATTGTACAGGGTAAATGTAGTCCATATTTTTTTAATATTTCTCAGCTGGTGTAGAGAAAAATATAAAAAAAATTATCGATTTTTTTGTATAGACAGAAAAAAATAGTAATAATTTTGTGATGGATGATGACTTGGTTTTTATTTTATAATAAAAAGCCAACAAGATTTTTGTTAAAAATATTTTTTCCATTTTGTTGTTGTGTAGAGACATTTAGGATATTTGAGTAGGGGGTACTATTGGAAAACATGGAGTTTTGAGTGGTGTACTAGTTTTTCTATATTTAAGTTGTACATTTTGCAGTTGCACAAATATCCAACAATCATCGTTTTTATAAAAACTATTTAACATGACTGTATAGTCATGTTGTTTAGTTTATAAATGTTATAACTAAGTTGTTGGTGTAGGTATTACTTTTTTAGGTATGTACATGATGGGGTTTTGTAAAGATAGAAAAATAAACTCTTTGTCTGTCTCTGTGTCTCTCTGACCTATGAAAAGTTTTGGTATTTTAATGATGAAAAGTATAATATTTTTTGAAAAATCGATTTTTTTGTGAGACTGTCATCAAAGGAGAGAGAACCCAACCAAGTATAAGGTTTCTATAGATTGTAATTATGAAAACATGGCATGGGTGGAAAAATATTGTCCATTATACATAAATAATTATTACAATTCAATCGTTTTTGATTTGTTTTGTGGTTTTTGTATTACATTTACAGGGGGGAAGACCCCTTCTCCTCTCTCTTTGGGTCTTTGTCTCTCTTTGTCTGTGATGATTATGTACAACCACTAGTTTTTTAAATATAAAACCTCTCTATTATCTAACATGAGGCCTCTTTCATGAAGAAACCGTCAAGCCTTGTAATTTGCACGTGCAGTTTTGTCTATATTTATTGTATATCAAGTCAATCGTATAGAACTGTGGTGGGGACTGGGAATTATGGAAAAATGGTTTTTTTGAACATTTTATTTTGTTTGATGCAATTTTATGTTAACACAAAGAAGGGGAGGGGTGAAAAGTTTAAGAATTGGATCCCCCCGACCATGCAGCGTGATGGGGTCGTCAAAATATGGCAGCTTTAGGCCGTTTTTTTTTTTTTTTTTAGAAAAAATTCTTTTTTTTCTCTTGTCGTTCTACTTTGAACAAACTTTTAGACAAAAAAAAAATTATATAAATTTTTTTTGCACAGCTGGCACAAAATGCCCAAAATTTGTACAGATAGAATAGAAATAGTGAAGGTGATATGGTGCAGATTGTGTAGCTTTGATGATTCAACATGAAAAAGTTTTTTTTTTCTCTTTGTATTGTTACCCTCAATGTGACCAATGAGAGGAGGGATTAATTTTAGTTGTGGGAACACAAAATCGGATTTTGTATGAAAGTAGAAGACAAATTATTTTTGACAATTACATAAGTAACTCTTATTGATTCTTTTTTTTGGGGGGAGGAGGAAAGAGGAAGATGAGCTTTTGGTTATTTTAAGAGTAATATTTGTATAGATGAGAAATATTGAAGAAAAAAATGGCATGTAAAATTGTTGGGATTTACAATGATTGGGTCATGTTTCATTATATAATGTACATGTACATTATTTTATTAGCAGTGGGTGGGTAGAGATATAAAAAAAACAGAGATGAAAGTTGATAGGATAAAATAGAGAGAAAGTAAGAGCTGTGGCCTCTTTCTTTGGTTGAAGCAACAAATATTTTCTTGAGAGAGAAGAGTAAAAATTATTAAAGGTTTTTTTTCTTCTCTTTTTCTTGATCTCAAGTTTGTCTTGAAATTGCATTCGTATTTTTATTTTTTTCAATTTCTCTCTCTCTGTTGAAAAAAGAAAAGCCTTGAGTTTTACCTTGAGGGAAAGGAATGAAAGTAAATTCAACAATGAAAGAGAAAAGGGAATATTATTGATGGATTTCAAGTAGTCGAAATGTACATTATCAATATTTTATTTTTTTAAAAAAAACTAGAGTTTGAACAAAGTACATTTCTTTGCATAAACTTTTTTTTCTTGCTTTGCTCCTCGATCCCCTTTGATTGTGTACAATGCAATGAGGTCATGGGATTGGACGTGAATAAAAAAGACTCTTTGGGTTTGGGTGTTCTGGTTATTTTATTTACTTTGATATTTTCCAAAAAAAGAGTAGCCCAATGGGTATTGAGGAATTGGTAGAGTTTGAAGGGATTTTTTTTTTTGTAAAAGTCTCATTGGTTTAAAAGTGTTTTGAGAACCACAAAGGGGACATTATTATGGTCACATTTATTTTTTTTGATAACTTCATTTTTTTTAAATGTGATTCAAATGTACCTGAATGCAGTCTCATCACCTCTAAAGTTACACAATCCTTGGGAGAGATCAAAAGTTTACTCTTTTGGCCAAAAACTCCCTACTTGTTTGTAATGCAGTTTTGTGGAAACGAGGGAAATCGAAACTGTCAACCACATTTGGGAAAAAGAGAGGGCCTTGTATTAAATATTGTCCTACATTTTTTTTATTTTGTCCTAGAAAAATCTCTTCCTCTCTTGCTTTCTCTCTATTGGATAAGTTTTTTGAGGGTTTTTTTTAACACTATGACATTTTCGTTAGCGAAAATGGAAATTTTCGGGAGGGAGGAACGGAATCGGGATGCAGAATATTTGATTCTTTTTGTGGGAAATGAAGAGGATTAATTTGACACGCTTTTTTATAAAATGATGATGAATATATGACCTTTATGGTAATTTGTAGAATTTTATTATTACAAAAAAAATTTGTGGAGATTTTTCAATTTTTTTTTATTTATTTGGTTTGTGGTTTTCTCTCTCTCTTGAAATGGAATAAATATTTTGTGTTGGTAAAATTCCCAGGGATTGTGGATTGCATGTATAAAAGTGTGTCCTAGTTTTTTAATTGTTTTAAAATTCTACCTCCTGTGGTTTTGTTGAAAATTGCATAGTTTGTATTGTACTCTTACATTCATTATTGAGTCAATAATATTGGGTAGGATGAGAGAGAGAGAGAGAGGAAATGGTGAAAATTCAAAGGATTTTCCATGAGGAATTTTTTTTTCTGGGTTAGGGTGATGAGATTATATATTATTTTGTGTTTCATGAAACCCAATGGAGGTGTCTCATGTCCAATGGGGATCCATGTACAATTAATAATGATAGAGGACCTGACTCTGGTTTTCTCTTTTGTTTGTGCACAATTTCTAAATACATTTCTCCTCTCTCTCTTTCTCTAATAATTAATTCTAGGGGGTAGTCCCGATACATTGAATAGTTTAGTCCTGTTGTTTGTTTCATGTCTAGAAAGTAACCTCCTCCTCCTCTCTATTGAATGTTTACTCTTAGGTTTTAGAATAGTTTTAAAATGTGAAGAAACTTGACATTAAGGGAGTGGAGGGTACGTATCCGCCAGGGGCACGAATCAGTCACTCAGTTAAATTTAAATAACAATGGATTTATAGGTCACACGACAATTTCGTTCATTACATTTTTGTAGCCCTGAAAATTCTGCACATCTTTTCTATGATCTGAAGTCAAAACAAATAATGAAAAACACTTTTAAAATTAGTTTAGAATTTACTCTGTTTTGGAGGCCATAAGATAGTAAAATGTGCTTTTTGGAGCGACAGGAAAAGTCAATTTATGAGCCAATGCCTACACGTAGACTTTTGTGTGATACAAATTAGAACTCCCCATTTAATTCTGTGCTAGATTTGTGCTTCATACATTTCCGTAGTTTAATTGTGACCTCAGTAAAAATTAACTTTTTTTCTCTCTCTCTCTTTGACTGTTTAAATGTCTATTTAATTGGAATGTGCTTCTGTATTTATAAATATAGAAAACTGTGGTAGCAATTTAATTTGACTCGACATTTTACTGTTAAAAAGTAAAGCCATAATTAAGAGAGTATTTTTTTAATTGTTTAAATTAGAAGGTGCAATGAAGTTTATAGTTTGTATTTTCAACATGGTTTGGGGTTTTTTTTTCAAAAATGAAACTGGAAATTAAATTTGAACTTTATAAATTTAACAATAATTTTCTTTTCATTTTGTACGGGTAACTCCTCAATTCTCAATTATGACAGACAAAACATTTTTGAAGATAATTTAAATATTGTAAATTTTACTAGGAACAATCATTAAATTTGTTTAGACTTTTATACTAGACTAGAATGTACACATGTACAATTAAAATGAATATTAATTGACTTCTTTACATCAAGTCTGGTGAGTTGACTCGTACAAATTAATAGTTACAATAAAAAAAATTCAGTATTTTATTTATTTTTGATTTTACATTGAAAAACGTGTTTTTTTGAACCGTAAAATTCAAGGGATATGAATTGAATGTAGGCGGAGAGGAATAAGAATAGAAAGGGATATATATTTATTTGAATTAAATTATAAATTATTATGATTAAATTAAATTGTATTATATTTTGTAGAAAGTTAAATGAATTGAATTTCTCCTTTGTTTGTTGTATAATGATGTAAAATGAGTAGAGAGGAGAGTAAAGTAATATTTATAAAGTTGGTGAATTTATTTGTAGTCAAAAGGACTCTAGAAATGTGTCTTTTGTGTATGTGTGATTATTTTTCAAGGATGAAGGAAAATGTAATCCAAGTTGATTTCTTTGTTAGTTTTCCTATTCATGAGAGTTTTGTGTATAATCAATTGGAACATTATTTACAAATTTTATATAAATCATATTTTATTATTCAATAGAAAATATTTCTATAAAAAAAGAGAGACTAGTGACTAGTCTGTCATTTTTGTCAAGGAGGATGAATGGTGAAAGTTGAATAGAGGGAGAAAAGTGTATAGACAGTGTGCAAGAATAGAGAGAGAGAGAAAGTCAAAGATTTTCTCTACGTGTAACCTTATCTCTATTAAGGGAAGTTGTACATAGGAGGATAATTCTTTTTTTTTTTGTATAAAAATGAATAGTAAAGTACAGATCATAATGAATTTCTTAGAAATTGACATGATTCAAAAAATTTTATATTTTAAATTAATTAGTATAAAATTACAACATTTTATAGGACTAGAGTGACTATTTTTTATGAGTCGTTGCCCTTTAATTTAATTATTAATTTAATGATGGAATGAACTACTTTTTTTTAATTGTCTCAATACCTACAAGTTTTTTATGCTCTACTATTATTTTCATAAATGATAAAAGGATGATATGGGATTGATTGAAGTGAGACAAATTTTAGAATCTTTTTTAGAATATTTTTCAATTTTATGAAATAACTGTTTAAGAAAGAGTGTGACACAAAAAAATCTTATTTTGAAACTCAGTCTAGTTTAATTATAAATTTTGACTAGAATTATTTGAGAGTCTCAAATTGAGACAATAAATTAAATGAGACTTTTTTTTCTTATATATTCTATAAAAAATATTCAATGTATTAGAAATTAGTAAAATTTTTGAATAGTGAAAACTTGAAGAGTCAAACTAGCGTGACAGCTTTTTTTAGTGGTTGGGGAAAAGAGAAGTAAAGGTGGTTGGTTCGATGTGGATTCTTTGTGTGTGTGTGTGTGTCGAGAAGCTTTTTGGTGAAATTTTCTTGTCATTTTACATATCCCTCAATGTTCTTGTCTCTCTCTCTCATTTGCATAGAACTTCCTTAGTTTGATCTTGATGATCCATCATGGAAATGAAAATGTTTTCCTCATTTTATATCCGGATTCAGTCAACCAAACAAGACACTTTAAATTTTGTGTCTCTCCTCCCCATACAATTTTTTTTTGTTTGAAGTAGTCTTTTCCTAGAAAGTTGAATGTTTAAAACTCTTTACAATTTATATTGTCAATCAGTGTACGTACATATAGTCCTCCTTTCTGTATATCTCTCTTGTACTACTAAATCCATTGTGTGTGTCTCCTCTTGAAAAGGAAATGGAGGACTTCCTGAATATTCCATATAAATACAAGTCGGTACTTTAGATTGATAGTAAGAGATTGAGGGGAGGGAGGGAGAGACGGTTGCCAAGGAGATGAGTGAAAGGTTTTATAAGAGTCATTCATGTGTTATGTCTATTTTACTTTCTCTTGTTGTTGTTGTGTGTTGTTATTGTACTTTCTTCGTCGCGTCTCCTCTCACCTGTTTTCTCCACATTTTCTTGTACAAATGACAAATTACATGAATGAAGACTTCCCTTGACAAGACAAAAATAATAATGAGTGGATTACAGTTTTTTTACGTTTATGTAAGCACGTGTACGAGCATGACCTCATGTGACCTATCCATGTGGGTTCAGTATTTTTATTATGACGAGAGAGAAAGGGAACTGTAATTTTGGGAAGGAACATCATAATTATTCTGACTCACTGTCTATCTTTTTATGAAGGTACGTGGGGCTATATGTTATATAGTCAGAATAAAGTGAATTAAATTCTTTCTTGTCAATGAAAAAAAATATTTGATGATGATTAGGTTCTCTCCGATTTATATAATCTAAAGTCCCTTCTTAGTTTGATGAGAGAGACTCGGGGAGTTTCTCCTTGTTTGTCCTGTTCTTTTGTCTTGATCTCTTGACGTTTACAATCTTTCTCAGTCAAGAGGTTCTTTTTTTGTGTAATAGACATCTGTGACTGTGTTACATATTACCAATGAAAAGGGATTTGATTTTTATTCGTCTAAAAAATGATCTCTCTCTCTCTCCTCTCCTCCAATTTTCTTAATCCTTGTAAGTTTAACTTGAGGGGCTTTCTCTATATTATTATTTGAGTTTTATAGAGAAACCCGTGGGTATAGGGATATGTAATGTAATAATATGAAAAGAAGCTAAATTTGAATTCCAAGAAATATTTTCGCTCTACTTGCTTTTACGCGTCTCACTTAAACTAAATTCTTGGTTGACGGGGAGGGAGGGAAGAGTTTTTTAGAAGGTATAACGAGAGTGACGAGTGATTGTAGAAATTTTCAACAAGTTTTAGGGTTTCGCTTCTAGAAGAGTGGTAGTCAAGGTTATATCTTTTTCTAGATTCTAGATTTTTTTTCATGTTCTACAACATATTCTTTATGTAAATATATAGGGGGGACTAGATTCATATATTGACAAATGCCGGTTATCGGCGGTCTGGGTGTCTACCCAGACTTGAGACTTGTGCGGGTTTTTTTGTGAGTGAATGACATGAGCCTTCACCTCCTCGTATTATCATTATGTCAAACGAACCAATTGTTGTAATGCCGAAGGGAGGATTTTTGTACTACTACTTGATGTTTTTTTTGTGGGAAGGAGGGGAAGGAGAAAGTCGGATAAACGATGAACTTTTTTGTGAAAAGTGCGTGTTTTCTTTAGTAGTCTCTCTCTCTCTCTCCAAGTTGTAAACGTCTAGGTAACTAGGGGCTGATAGTGCGTGTGGGGTGCGTAAGAGAAGATGACAAACGACAAAGTCTTGGAGTCAAAGTTCTCGTTCTCTTTTTGGTAGGCACATAATGGACGTATTTTATGAGGGGAAATTTTTTTTGAAAGGCATTTTCAAGGTAGGAACGGTGAATTTCTCGTCTTAACTTTATGTGTAAAATTTTGACTTGACTTGGAGAAAGGAGGAGGGGGGAGTGCCTCTTGATTTTGATGATTTACCTACGGTTCCATGAGCTTTATACTTTTCTCTCTGTGGAATTCGATTCAATTGAAGCTGGTGGGGTTAGGAAGAATATGTTGAATTGTGGCTGCATGGAAAAAGGTAGAATTTTTTTTTGGAGCTTAATAATAACTGAGGTAAAAAAGGTCCACTTTGGAGGGTGTATGTACAGTATAATTTTGTGTATGTAAGGGAGGAAGAGAAGGAGACGGAGATGTCAACACAGTTTATGCTTAATGCAGCGACAGCTCTAGCATTTACTTACACTCTGTTGTATATGTGTCATTCAACTTTAGATATACTTTTTAGTTATAGACTTTTCTAGATTCTCTCTCTCTCTCTAACCTGAGCAGTCTGTTTCCGGTTTGGTAGTTCCTGGAAATTGGTAATTTTACTTTTACGAGTTCTCTCTCTCTCTTTCTTTTTACGCGGCTGGGACTTTCATCACTCATATGAAATTTCAATTTCATCTCCTTGGGATTCTATGTCTATGAGCGTCGTTCTCTCTCTTGGTTTTTTGTATTGAGAGCGGCACAAGGATGATTACACGGTTTGCGACAGAAACGCCCGTATTATTTTCCTATTTCTTTTCTGTTTTCTATATAAATTATTGTGTAAGTTTTTTTACAACATGGACTCCTAGTACAGGTACAGATAGAAAAAAAGTCTTTGGTGAGGTTTTTTTTGGGATGTTCTCAATTGGAAAATGATCAAAGTATTGTCAATTTTTTTTTTGTGGACACGCAGCTCCAATTTTTTTCTCTCTGTCGAACTTGTCAATTACTACAGAGAAAAATATTGTTGGCTAGAAACTTTATTATTTTTTTTGAAGAGGAAGAGTTAGATTTTTTTGAAACTTTTTTTTATTTTGAAATATAAATTACAACGTTGAGTTCTAGTTACATTTTATAGATTTTGATGAGGGGAAAAAGTTTAGGAGACTTGCCTTGCATGATGTATAAAATTGGTTTCTAGTTTTTTTCTAGTTTTTTTTTTGCTCTCTCTCTCTCTCTCTCTTCATCTTCATGTCACACGGATAATAATTTCCGGACGGGTTTTTTTGAGACTGGAATGCTTTTGAATTCCAAATATCTCAAAATTGTGTGTAATACAATGGAAATAAAATATAAAAGTGCGTTCGTGTTGTGGAATTGCGTCCCTCTCTCTCTCTCTCTCTCTTGTTCAGTGTCTGGGTTTGTTGGGAAGTGAAGGACTTTGTTCAAGATTAAATATTCTTGGTTCAAAAATAGTTTTGATGCGTAGAGGAGAGGAAATTGTTGAGGGATTGCAAAATTTTCAAATCAAAATCCTAATTTTATTATTTCTCTCTCTCTCTCTCTCTCTCTCTCTCTCTCTCTCTCTTTTCAACTACAACCATTGATTTTATTTAAAGTTAATGGTTTTTTAAAAAAGGGAAGAAATTTACTAATATGCTTCTTTTTACGACCAAAACGGCGTCCTCCTCCTCCACTTCATTCTTATTTCCTGTCTGCAGAGTCAGTCAAAATTGAAATTATGATGATGACAGAGATGATGAGTCGGTGGCGAGGGGGAGGTTATTAGAAAATGTGACGACTAATCTGAGAAGGGTGCTGTAGTCACAACTTTTAATAATGGTTGGATTTTACATGGGGATACATATATAGAGAAATACCATAGTTAAATAAATTCTCTATCTTTCCATTCTCTCTATATAATTCCACACGCCCCTCACGCACATTGGTATCCGAAAAATGTGCAAGTTATGGCGAGTTGAAATGGTGTGAGCTATAAAATGAAAATGTTATAACAATTTCCGACGCGACTCACTTCCGTCTTCATCTTTTTCTTGTGAGGCTGGCCGGGTAGTTTTTTTTATATATAAAATATTGTCATCATTTTTTTTATAGATAGACTCTCTCTCTCTCTTTATTGTCTACGTTTTGTAACATTTGTTTTTTTGGTGACAATTTAAAATTGTTTGATGGGAGAGAAGACACAGACTCTGGCTCTGGGACTGGAGCAAAAAATTGGAGGATTCTTTTATTAAAAATTAGGTGCGGTCATAAGAGTTTTGGTCTCTGTAGATTTTTAGTACAAGTAAAAGCCATATTCGTTATCAAATTCAATTTACTACACACACAGACACACACAAAAATGAGAATTTGTATAGCCCTATATAGATTTTGGGGAAAAAATATAAGAGTTCTATTCTTATGTCATGACCATGTCCATGTGTGACCGGTGGAGACACACTGTTCACTCTCTCTCTCTATTTTTAAGAGCTAATCATACAAGGGGAGAGACGGGTCCGTTGTCCTTTATTTTTCTATGAAGTTTCCTTCTCTTTCCCTTCTTGTCATAGTAGGTATATAAACGCTTAAAGGATTTTTTTATGATCTTTTTATGTTCAAGACCATTCAAAATGGTCTCATATATGTTGAGTTGCCATTTGCTGGTTTTAGTGTAGGTGGAAGAAAAGCCTACCGTCTTGGTTCATTTTTTTCTCTTTTTCTTGTTCTACAAGTTGTTTTCTAGACTATCTTATTTCGGATCAGATCTCTTTGGACATTTTATTTTTCTTGTACTTCCCTTTCCTTTTACGTCCTCCATTTTCTCCTTGTACACAATTTATTCCCATTTTTTCCCTCTCCCTCTCTCTCTCTCTCTCTCTCTCTCTCTCTCTTGGACAAGGATATAAATTATGGAAAGGGAAAGTGATGGAAAAATAGAAATCAAATGAGATAATATTACAAAATAGAGAGTAATAGGATAATATTTTGTAATACAAGAAATTGTGAAACAAGTGAGCTGGACAATTTTGTAATTTTCTATTTGTTGTATGACTTGTTTAAATTATGAACCCCCCTCCCTCTCTCTCTTTCTAGTTTCTCCCCTTTTTGTAAAATAGTTGTTGGGAGCCGATAGTGTTTAACAAAAAAAATGTTTACGATTTGTATTGAATTACAACTCTAAAGAGAATTATTTTGTGAGCTGAGCATAAAAGAAACCAGAGCCAGGTTTCCCGAGTTCCTTTTTCAAGTTAAAACGGACTTTTTTTTTGAGGATGCCAAATATGGAGGACTACTTTGACCATAAGAAACAAGTGTGAAGCTGGGTTGGGCTTTTTGGAAGGAATTATTGTGCAAAAAAATGCTCTTCTTTTGACCATACAACTGAGAGAGAGTAGGAGATATGTAGTCTGGTTTTGTTGTTCATTTTGTCTATGGTAGAATGGCTTTTCTTGTTGTTTTCATTTTTTTGCTACGCAATGTCATCCAGAATTCATATAAATTGTGTAGAGTTGACTGTGAAAACCTGTCGTGGACATTTTCAAGGAAGGGACTGCCGTCTCGTCCAACTGAGAATAAATTCATACGAACATTGTCTCTCTCTCTGTCTGTGTGTCTTTTTTTTGTGGGGATAGTGGATGGAAGATATTAAAGGAGAATGATGACCAAAATATGTAGAAAAAAGGAGAGACACAATAGAAGAGTCTCAATTGAAAATTACGTAATATGAGGGAGAGTCAATGTGTGTCAACCTCAGTCTTATTTTCTATTCTTGTCTTTTTTATCTTCCAGTCTCCCTTTTAGTTGTTGTTACAGAAGGATTCCTACAAGTAGATACCAAGAAAAAGACTTTTTTTCTTCTTTTTCTACGACTTTTTCTCTATTCATCAATATATGAATTTTTTGGTAGGACAGTACGTGTGGGGGGGCCTTTTTTTGTTGGGAAATCTGGCTATTATTTTATATGTACAGGAGGTTTTTTTGTACAGAAATATGTCCAGATATGAAAATGTTTTTTTGACATTATTTTTCAAAATAAAGAGAGAGAGAGAGACAGACAAAATTCTGGAGAAACATTGATTGTCTTGTTATTTCAAATAGAAAAATGGAATTTTTTTGTGTGGTTGTGTGTACACTGAATAGATTAAAAAGAAGAGAGAGAAAAAAAAGAATTTTTTTATGATTATCAAATGTGTAGACTTGTATTTATGAAAGATGGGGAGAAAAAGAAACAGACAGACAGAGAATTAAAAAAAATGTGTCCAGAAATTGAGATTATAATTATTTAATTATGCAACAATTTGAAAAATAAATTAGTTTTTTTGAATGGTGTGAGTAGTAGTAATAAAATGACATGACATACAATAAAAAATGGTTTAGATAATTATCATACATATTTATATTACTTGTATTTTATTACTCTAATGGTTAGGTACATATTTTTTCTCTTTTTTTGGTTTTATTAATATTGTACTTATGTACATGAATACAAATCAAATGTTGAAAACCGAGTGGCATATTCTATTATATCTCTAATCCAACTTGTGAGTTTATGGAGCAGTTTTTTTCCTTTTTTTGATGAGAATTTTGATAAAAAGGAAAAGTTAACGGTGGTTTTGCTAGTACTAAAATATTTGGTATGAACACACACACACAAGTTGAAACAGATAAAGAGGGATTGTGTAGTGATACGAGTTACATTTTTAAAAAAAGTTGTTTGAATTTGAATCATTTTTAGTTTTGGTTCTGGTTCAAGAAATTAATTAATTGAATGATGATTCTCTGCAACTCTGCAGTAAAAAAAACTATGGGATATCATTATTTTTTGTAAGGGTAGAAAATTGCATCAGGTTATTTTGTTTTATCACATAAGAAAAAATCAATGGGGGTATGAGAAGAAGAAGAGCAGTAGGAGATGTTCAGTGCAGTGTAAAAGAGCTTAAAGAATTTAAAAAAAATAGACTATTAATTTAGTTCTAGTACCCAGACAGGGTTTTTTTTCTCTGTTGTGACTTTTTATCTTGAGTAGTCATCGTCTTCTCCCTCTTCTCTTGTTAAGCGTCCGTAATTGGCAAAAGTCTAGTCAGAGCCAGACGGGTGACTTTGTAAAATGCGGAACTGTGAGAGAGGCTATGGTTTGAGGTTCTTATTTTTATTGGTAGACGAGTTTTTTTTTCTTGTTGTGTAGAGATTTAAACATTAAATGTACATATTGAAAAATTGTATAGAAGCGTCAGAGATGTTTTTTTTGCAAAAAAATATATGTATTGTTGGTGCTAAAGGTTCTATTGTATTTTTTTTTAAAAAATGGGGAAGAAAACGAGCTAGACGACATGTAAAATAGTGAGTTTGATGGCTAGTGTTTTTATTATTATGATTATTATTTTTGTATAGTAAAGTTACATTATAACAATACATTTTACCACTTTTAAGTTGAACCAAAGGAACGACTAACGAGAATAAATTGTTCAAGTTGGCTACTTATTTTCATGTCTCTCTCTCTCTCTCTGTACGTGTATGTGTACAAGTTTGGGGTTTTTGATTCTACAATTTTCTACTTGGAGGAGAAAGGATTTTTTTTATCTCTTGCCCCTTTCTGTAGTTGGTCTTCTCAAGGTGTCTTTCCCCCCATTGTTATATGGGAATTGTTGTTGAATTTTTTTTTTTATTTTGTTCTGAGGTTTGTACAGAGACTGCATCGTAATTATTGAAATACTTGACTTGTCTTTTTTACCTTTTCCTGCTTGACAACTTTACATAGGCATACACACAACTCACAAGTGACCATGTGTGTGTGTGTTGTGGAGGCATGTGCATAAAATACCATAATTATGTTTGTCTTTGAGGCGGTCAAGATTTTGTTTTTTTTTTCTTCTTTTTGGATTTCTCCATCTCTGTCTCTCTTCTAGCCATTTTGGAATTTTTTTCGTCTGCATCTGGTTCTCTCTCTCGGCTGTATGATTATATATGTTTGGTTGTAAAAAAAGAATTTTTGTTGTATAATTTTGTAGTAAAATGTACATAAATTGCCTCTCTTTTTTTAAGAAAAAAGAATAAAGGTGGAGAATACGAGTAGAGTAGGGGGTAGAGGTTAAAGGGACATGAAGGATTGAATGGGAGATTTTTGCAAAAAAAAATTGTAATTTTTATCCTTAAATGTATTTCTACAGAAGATTTAGCTATATTTACAGACTACAGACAGATCTGTATTTTTTTAGTGTAGAAAAAGGTGTACTATTTAAATAATTTGAAGGGGGGAGAGATGATGCTCACGACGATCTTGCATTTTACATTTTTGCAAATGTTTTAAAACTGTAGGCCATCTTTCATCTTTAAAAAACAATTCATCTTGAAAGACTCAACCATGTTAGTTAGAATGTGTAGAATAAATAATTGTCTTGAATTGAAATGAGGATTGAGGCACATGAGAGGGAGAGGAGATTTTTTATTATGTATTTTAATAGATTTAAACTTGAGCCTGTCTCTTTTTATTTAAACAAAAAAAGTTGAACTGTCTCGTATCTCAATTTTATAATTATAGAGTTTGCAATTAATAATTATATTTTCTCTCTCACTCTCTCTTGTTGTGATGAGAATTCATGATAATAGTATTGGCCTCTTAACAATAGCTTCTACATCTTTTTACATTTAACTATATAAAATTCATGTCCTGTACAATATAACTGTCTTTTAGTCTAAGACATTTTCCCTGTATTTCTGTGAATTTTTTTTTGTACAAAGTACATGATGGAACACGGTGTTTTCCTAGTTTTGTACAAAACTGGTAAATTAATGTACAGAGAGTATAAAAGTACTAGTTGGAATTCAGAATAAATGAAAAGTTTTACATGTACAATGTACATGTTGAATATGAAAGAAGAGTATGGTGACGACAGGAATAGAATTATAGACAGGGGACATGTTAGGTTTTAACATGTGGAATATAAATAAAAAATATATCAGACTCTATTACAGACACGAGACGAACATGGATTATAATTTTATGTTAGAGTGTGTACGGACGGTGTGTATGGGTAATAAAAGAGACTATTATAATAGATTTTTTTTTTTTGAATACTTGAGCAACCTGCTGCTCCTGCCTGCTATACTTGTAGTTTTGTTGGATATTGCAATTTACACCTTGACTACAATTATCTACATGTATGAGGATTTGTAGAATGGTTTTTTTTTCTCTTTATTTCTTTTCATTTCATTTGCGTGTACTTGTCCATTGTTATCCTATTCTCTCTCTCTCTCTTTATATACATCACCTGTCTGTCTCCAAACATGAGGATGGCTGCAGAGATCTTTTGTCTTGTAAAAAAATAATGTGGTGAGAGATTGTACATGGGTGTCTACATGAGAGAGAGAGACTGTAGGGAATTCAATGAGTTAAATTGAACAGATACTCATTTTGTTAAGGTTTCTCCATGTTTTATTTTTGCAAGGGATTTTTTATATGCAGGGCATATAGTGCAAGTTGGATAAAATTTCAAAAAAAACTTTTTTCAACTTTACTATGAGTAAAATTATTTATATTTTGTAAATATATTTTAATTGTAGATTAGATAAAAATGGAGGAACTTGAAAAAGGGGAGAGTAAATAAAGTCTGTAAATTTTTTTTTATTTCAGTGATATAATTGTCTATAGGGCTCATTTTTTACATTTACACTTTACAAGTTTGTCAAGTTTATTATGAAATGAAATGTTTGTTGAGTGTATAATTTTTAACGCTGCATTTTTTTCACATGTATATATATATATATATATGGACGTATCATGGAGACGGCAAAAAAAGTGATAATGGAAAGACTACTTTATAGAATGTCTGTGTATAAATAAAATGGGGAATGACAGGGGGTGAAACGTTACGTGCTAAATGTTTGCTAAAACTTGAACCACCATGGGACGTCCATGCATTGGCTAAAAAACGTGTGGATGCATTTCCTTGCAATTCTTGATATTTTTCCTCCTCAGAAAACGTTCTCTTTTTCTCTCTCTCGCTCTCTTTGAGAGAGAGAGAGATGTGAAGTTTGCCAATGAGAGAAGAATAAAAATTGCAACCTTCTCTTTCTAGTTTTGTGTACAAGAATGTACAGAGAGAGCTGAACGTGACAGATTGGTCTGAAGGGAAAAAGAAAATGGCGATAATGGTTGGGCATGACAGGGTTCTAAGTAGTGAGTAAACGATGTAATTCATCATTTCCCCCTCCTTTTCGCCATCTTCTTTTTACCAAACGTCAGAGATTCAGATTTGAGTATTCTCAAGGGGAGAACTCTAAAAGTGCAAATGGGGAGTTGGAGTTTTAGGTGTGCACTTTGTCTATAATATTAATGTTAAATATTCTTTTTTTTTGCATGATGCTAGGCAAGAGCTCAAGTATGGTGCATGACCCGGCATATGAGTGAATTCTTTATAAAAAAAGAGTTAAGTTAACTGTGAGGGGAAAGAGGCGAAGGATAATGTAATTGAGCATGTTAAAACAAGAAAAATATAATCTTTTACTGAATCCTTGGTTAGGGATAATATTACTACAAAGAATTTTGTTGGATAGTCATGTTGATCCTGTTCAAGTAATGCTCTTTAGTTTATCTGATAGACTTGTAGAGTAGAGTGGAAAAAAAAATTTGTAGACAGAGAAGGGGATTGCTAAAGAATGAACGTTTAATGTCAGGTAAAATAAAGGAAGCTGAAAGGCAGTTCTTTAACGGCAACGGTAGTTAAAATTTATGATGATGCAACAAACCTATATAATTTTCATAGACAATAGAAGAATAAATGAGATTATTTATTATTTTAATGGTTTTTCTTATTCATTTAATTTAGAGGATGGGATTAAGATTAAGATTATATTTTTTTGACAAAATAAAGGAATATGAAATTATTTGAATTAATACATTGAATGAAAATGGAAAAAAGGAAGTGATTTTTATTTTTATTTGCGACTTGAATTTTCTTGTACATTAAGTTGTGATGAAGAATAAATTGGTTTTATTTGTTTTCATTTAATTCACAAATTTTTCACTGTTGACACTCAATAAAAATAGAGATTTGTGAGGATGAATAAAATTTGTGGATGGAGATACAAATTTTTTTTGAAGAGGAGGACGAGAGTTATAATACATAAAAAGTTGATTTAGATTTAGTTTTTTTAGTCCTGTCTAAAAATGTGCATGTCCCATATGTATTAAATATTATTTTAAACAAGAGATGATACTTGTACAAGTATTTGTACTTAAAAAAACTGACATTTTGAGGGCATTCTCTTTCTATATTGGTAACATTGGGGTGGGTACAATTACAAGGAAGAGAGCAAGACATTGCTCATAAAAAATGGTGGCCCATACCCTCTCATAATATTATGCATGTATGTAAAATGTATAGATAATTTATGATGGGTTGAAAAACTAGACAGTTGAAACATTAGAAGATGCGATGAAATGGAGATGAGCAACTTGTTGTTACTTTTTTATTGACAATAGGGGTCTAAAATTATTAAAATGTTTTTTTTTGTGAAGACAAGAGTAGAGGCTCAATATGGTAAAGTTTATGCATCTGAGAATCATAAAATTGTTTCACGTCTATTTATTTTTGTCTGGAATTTTTCTTCTGCTTTACAAGATAAAGAAGGAGCTCTTCATTGAGTTTGGCTACAAGTCAAAATTTTTGTTTAAATATTTTTGTGTATTCACAGTTTAGTTTTTTGCATTTGTAACTGTGTGAAAAATCATTGGCAGTTGCCTCTTCTTCTATTTAATGTAACAAACTGACTT
Source organism: Arrhopalites spinosus (assembly GCA_034700945.1). Classification (NCBI taxonomy): domain Eukaryota; kingdom Metazoa; phylum Arthropoda; class Collembola; order Symphypleona; family Arrhopalitidae; genus Arrhopalites; species Arrhopalites spinosus. The sequence goes on from JAQIVZ010000513.1 coordinate 37,008, forward strand.
GACTTGGTTGTGAGTGTTTAGAGAGAGAGAAAAAAAGGGCAAGAGGTTTTATTTTACATACCCTAAAACTCCAAATAAGCGCCTATGCTCCAATAACCGCCTACCTCCAATAAGCGCCTATGTATTACAATGTTAAACATAGGAAAAATTCTAATAAGCGCCTACCCGCCGCCTGAATTTGACAATTAAGCGCCTAGGCGCTTATTTGGAGTTTTAGGGTACCCACACAAGCCTAGATGACAAACGAATGAGGAAAATATTTACAGGAAATGCATTTTTTTTAAAACGAGGAATTTTTTATTTAATAGAGAAAAGAGAAGGAGAGAACATGTTGGGGATTGATTATGTAGACTATGAAGTATTTTTTGAAGTAATGTATACATTTTTTTAGTCTAGAGAAAAAATAAGCAGTAGACTATAGCGTAGACTATGACTAGACGATGGTGAAGCGTATCGATTCTATGTTTATTTTCTCATTCGTCTAAACACTACGTTTTTTAACTCCTGCAACTTTTTTTCTTCTACTTTGGCGTTGGCTCTTTTAGTGTTGACGTAGGCCTCAACTTGATGGTTTTTTATTTATCTTACAAGAAAACTCTATAGAGTAGATTTTTAGATACATAGAATAAGAAAAGAGGCCGGGTGTGTTAATCATTTTTGAATTATTGCCAATATGTCTATTTCTTTAAGTGTGAGAACAAGTACAATTTTTTTTAGTTGAAAATTAAAGTTATAGACTGTCTATAAATTTGGAAAGAGGAAGAAAAACGATTTTTTTAAAAAAAAAGGTTTATTTTGTCATAAATTTGACGATTTATAGCCGGGAGCTAATGACCATGAGGATATTTGTGGAGTGTGTCATGTTATTGTTGATGATGGTTAAATACTCAAGATTTTTTTTGTTGAAAAAGATGCATGGAAATGCATGTAGAGACAAGGAGATTGTCCAAAGATTATTTACGAGGAGGACTCATGATTATATTGTGTTTTTTTTCAAAATATATTTTTGAAACGTCATTATAAACTATATAAAAGGAATAGGGAAAGGATGTGAAGGGAGGTTTTTTTTGGATAGAGTGCCTCAATGCATATGTAGAGAGAGAGAGAGAGAGAGGTGAGATGAGAATGAGGAAAATTGAGTGTAATATTATATTTCGGCATGGCCTATATCCACTAAAATTTTAGCCTTGAGAGTCGTTAAGGAAATGTATATAAAAATGAGAGACAAAAAAAACTGGTTTTTTTTGCACATTGAGAGCTTATGTGGTTACCTGCTGGGGGAATAGAGTATGCAAAAAAAATTGCAGTTGCATTGCATTTCCACGTAATATTTTCCCTAATTTTATCCTTCTCTTTTATATATTTCCTATATATATTGTAGTTTTTTTTGTGTGTACACTTTATATGGTGAGTTTTATCTGTAGGTGCTATGTGAGTGTGACTCAGGTGTGTCCTTCAAAGTATCCTGCCTGGCCAGTACCTTTTTGTATTGATGTAGTTTTCTGTGCTCCTCTTTTTCAATGACTTTCCATTGTTGTTTGAAAGTCATTTGAGGCGCAGAATGTAGGTTATTATTATTATGCAATTTTCTATTTGTTTTTTTGAGGGAGAGAGAGAGCGTACATTTAACGAAATAAAATGGAAAGTTGGAGAATTCTGATAATTTTTTTTTGTAGTAAAGCATCTGCTAAAGACTTGTAAGTTATACTTTAAGTATTACAAAAAAAAATGAGTTTCAATGTCAAAAATATTTTGGACGGAATGAGTTGCATGTTAATTAAACACTTGTGGTTTTTTTTGTGAATGAAAATATGTTTTTTTGATTTGTCAATTAGAGGAAATGAACAAAGAAAATAATTCGACTTGACAAGTTTGCCAATATAGTTTTTTGTGATTGAAGGTGATTTTAATTTTTTTGAATATTAATTGGGCTTGTATTGTAGTGAAGTAATATCGAGTCAATTGAGTTTAATAAAATGTTAATTTCGGGGTCGCTGGCAGGTATTTTGTATGGGGTGAAGGAAACTGTACATATAAATTAAATTATAGTAATTATACAAATAATTCTTTTTATTATTTCTCTCTCTCTCTCTTTCTATTACAATCCCCCATGTTTTTTTCTCGCCATTTAATATTTTGAACTTGATCTCTTGTTGCTTTGCAACTCCAAGTAAATAAGATATAATAATGGAGTAGTTCCTTTTTTTGATAAAGATGTTTGGCCGTACAGGTTTAAATGCCGGAGAGGTAAAGGTGTGTCATGATATTTTTCTCTTGTTGTTAGTTTTTCGATTCTTCATCATGTCTACAAAAGAATTTTTTGAATTGGATGCAGTAAGAGTAGGAGCTACCATGCAATATTTAATTATTTGTTATATTTACACCATGCACACCTTCCTGACAACTGTTGCAAATTTTTTGAAAATTGCAATATTATTTACTAGTTCTTTTTTTTGCGGTTTTGGTGTAGGATTGTCTTGTATAGTAAAATAAGGCAAAAGTGTTTTTTTTTGTTGGGGTTGCAAAAAAAGGACCTTCGTATGATGCATACATGCATGAGTTTTTTAGTGCAAACTGCAATTTAAACCACCTTCAAGTATACTCACAGATGTGTTATGTGTGTAGTACAGATATATTGTGGTGAATGGCGTGTCATGATTTTTTTTTTCTTATAAAAAACCATTTTTTATATATAGTTATTATAATAATAACATTTTATATATGAAAAATGTTTCTTGAGGTACCTCTCTCTCTCTGTCTTGCCAAATGTATAATCTCTTTCTTTGTTGAAGATCATGGATGCGCTTGTAAATTGCCATGAACAATATAATAAGATATGTACCTACCTCAAGTTGAGTTGCAGCAGGGCTCATTTTGAATGTGACATTGAATGCGTTTTTTTCTTGGTTGCATTTAATGATAATTACATTACATATTTAATCTGAAAGGGAAAAATTAGTAAATTTCATTGATACAGAGACTAATATTGAGAAGATTATATTTTTTATTGTGTTGTCTTGTATCAAGTAGGATTCCATGATTGAAACGTATAGTCTGCTATAGGATTGTTACAGACGGTGTCCTTCGCCTCCTTCCTTATGATGACTATGTTAAATTTAAAATTTCCATGTTTTTTTTTGATGATCATCATGATTCATTCTGTATTATAATACAGAATGGAAATTTTTGAAGGGAAAAAAAGAGTACAGAAGATTTTTGAGTAGAATGGAAAATGTAAATATAGAAAAGGATTGAAAAACCAACAAATGTGTTAGTCTTTATGACATACACTTTGTTACATTAATCAATGTGTGAGTGGGTAGTAGTACATGTCTATTTTTTTGAGAGCCATAAAGGAAAAGTTAAATAAATACATATGGCAAATAATGGTTGAAGTTTGCATGGAAATTTTTTTTTTTATTTTAGTTTTTTTTTGCAAAAGAAAGAGAGAGAGCCCATTTTGTCACATTTGCCATTTTACTGCTACAATAAAATGTATCACGTATCACGAGTACTTTGGATGGTTGGAGAGTGTCAAGGAAATTGTTGTAGGATTTAGTCGAGTGAAATTGGTATAGAAAAAAGGGACAAGTAAAGATACATACTTGAACAGAGAAGGATATAAAACTGAATAACTTATTTTTTGTCAAGTTTTTGCACGAGTGCTGTCCCTAACAATGTTCCATGTAACTTTACTTTATTTTTTTTTGTTGGGGATAGATTTTTTTATAACTATTTCATTGGTAAAGGTTTTTTCAATTGGTGGAAATTGAATGTTGGCATTTGTCTCTCCCTGTCTGTGTGACAGACTGTCGAATTGTAATTCAAACAATAATTTTTTTTATGTTTGAGGAATGTTTATATAACCTTCCTTTTCTTTTGCAGAGTTCATTCCTGACAAATTTCTTTTTTGTTAAATTTTTTTTTCAATGAATAAGATAGTTAAGAATAATAAGGTTCAAATTGATAATGATTTTTATAAATTTGTTGACACCAGCCAGTCCATTCTTAAACTGACATCCAATTTATTATTCGGGCATTTGTTTCTTAAATGGTTAGTACTGTAAGTTTATTTTTTTGCAATATTTCATCTTTTTTTATAGACGTGGGTTAAGTTTAAAAAAATAATTGAGTTTGATTCTAATTTTATTGTAATATTTAAATATTACTTGAAAGATATTCAATTATTAATTTTGCACCCCCGCCAATAATTTTCAATTTAATTATGACTTGTGGTTAAAAGATGTTTTTTTGGAGGACCATGATAATGTAAAATTATTGAAAAGAGAGCTCGTGTACTCAATAGGGAAGTGTACAGGTGGTTTACTGGTTGCATTGAATGAAAAATAATTAGGGGAAACTTGGAAAAAAACGTCAATTGGGGCCTTTCTCTAGAATTTTACTTTTTTTTCAAAATATTCTCTCCAAACTTTCACCATACCCTGGGCTTGTTAAGTAATGTTTTTTTGTACTAGTTTTTATTTACAAGAAAAAAGTTGGGAGGGTAGAAACTTTTTATTATTTAGAATTTATCAAGTAATATATGTAATACAAGTAAAAGTTTTCTATTGGTTAATGTTGAATACAAAAAAAATTCTACATTACTTTTCACCTTGTTTTACAAATTTGTACCTTTACAGACAAATTGATATAATTATTTTTTCCATCTCAATTTCTGTCTTGTTCTATTGTACATAAAATTAGTATTTGTACTTGAGTAGAAAAAAAGTTTTGTTTATTATTTTGATGTTGTCTCTAACAAATTGAAATTGGAGTGAGAACAACTTTTTCTTCCTTGTCCTATGATATATATTTTTATTATGCCCTTTTTGAAATTATTATTAGAATTCTGTCTCTCTCTCTCTCTCTAAAGTAATAGCATATAATTGATGGTGTCGTCGTTGTTGGCCTCATTCCATATGCCATGTGTGTACTATACAGAACAAGGAATGGGGTTTCTCTCTCTCTTTCATACAAAATGCCTTTGACTAAATAAGAGAACAAGTAGCGTCATTTATTTGTTCCACATTTATGGGGAGGGATTGGAGAGTAATGAAAATGATTTTTTTTTATTTAATAATAAATACAACTCATGTCATGTACATAATTTTTTCTCTCCTGTCTGTTAAATGTTTTATTTCTCCTCGAATCTTTCTCGATGACATTCACATGGGCAGACTTATTCTACTGTGGCAATTTTATTTTAGGGGGGCTTTTATTATTATTGCTCTTCCTCTCTTGCCTGCTCCTCTGTGTTGATGATGGACTGGTAAAACCCTCGTTCCATCATATCAATTGTGGGGACTGATGGGGGTTTTTTTTGTCAAGTGCATTAGAAAATTGCACAAGTCCTCCCTCCCTCTTATTGTTTATGTAAAAAATTTAATATTTAAATATAATGTGCAAGAGCAAGAGTGTAGATATTTAATGTATAATTTTTGTTATGTATATTTTTTCCTCTACATAAATTGGTCTGTCTGACGGAGAGTGATGATGAATATGTTACGTAATGTGTAGAGAAAAATACACATATTCCAATGATACTCGGTCTAACTCCTAGTATTTCAAATCGTCTACACCATATGGCTAGCCACTAAGCTAGAAGCCGACTTTTTTTTTTGGCTAGGCTGCTCCTAGACTCTAGTTCTAGTTTTATGTACATACGGGGGAGTCTATTATGGTGTCTCTCGTCATTATAACTAGTAAATGTTGTAATATTATTCTATTGTTCTAGGTATTCATTTTACATGTATTATTATTTGTGTATGCAGGTGTGGGGGAGGACTCCCCTCCTCCCCCTCTGGCTTCTCGTGTATCTTATCATTTTTTTTGTGTTGCCTTTGCCATTGAAAAATGAAACATTTTTATGTAGAAAGTTGTCTCTTTTTATCTTTCTCTCTTGTCATCATTTTGGGGAGTTTTTTTTTGAAAGTGCATTTAATGTAGGAAATTTCATTTGAAAGGGGAAAACCCGGATTTTTTTGTGTAGAGAAAATGATGAAAAGACATGGAGTTGGGGAGTATAATATTGGGAGAGGCCTTGAAGGTTTTTTTTGTTGGATATAATCATTTTATATTGATAACTGTCTGGTCTATTTGTCAATGTATGGGAAGGGAGGGGTTTCATTGCATGTGTCCAGTGATTTTCGATTGGAGAAATTTTTCCCATGGATAATTTAATAGTTGCTAGGGAGTAGTAGAGTAAGAGGTAGGTCGGTTGGGGTCAGACGAAAAAAATGGAGTAAATTTTTTTTTATTTCATTTATTTTTTTGCAAAAAAATGTATTGCAAATGGCGATAATAGGATGAATAGGCAATTTCCATGATTGATTGATGGGAAAATAAATGATGTTTAACTTGTACATAAAAAGAAAATTACTAGTACAAATTAATGCCTGAAGTAGTATTATACGAGAAAATGATCATTTGGAATGGAATTTAATATAGTTGGAGAATTGGCGGCTCTTTTTTCCTTTTTTGTAGAGGAATTTAATTATAATTATAATCATGTTGAGATATCTATGTAGGTATTTGATACAGATACGTTATTAAATTAAAAGTAATTTTTAAGAGCTGCTTTCTATTGTTATTTATTTTAGTTTAATTATTTTTTTAGAGAGAGAGAAGAATTTTTTAGTAAATTTAATTTGTAGACGTTATAGTCTAAATAAAATGAAATAAAAATGAAATTAATAATCAAAAAAAAATATTGAAATACCTTGTAGAGCGTTAGCATGGTTGTAAGATTTGAATAGAGAAATGGTAAGAGTTTGCTGTTTTGTGATTTCGATTTAGATAAAATATTGGCGAGAATAAAAGAAACGTCAATCATTCTTTCAAAAAGCAAATTTTTTTTTGATACTCTTCAGTCTTCTTCGTTAAAGGTTTTGCTAGTTTGACTTGTGGATTTTTTTTGGTTGGCCTATAACCAGTTGCAGGGGGCATGTGCATACAAGTATGTGGAGTTTTTGGTTGCATTAGATATTTAATATGTAAAATGCCTTGTTGGTCTTAATGTTGAAATAGATAGAAAATGATGCCATTTTTTTTCTTCTTATTGTCTACTCGTCTATTGTCCCTTGAGTGTACGATCGAGTATGTGTAGGTTCTACATTTCTATACATGTGCCAAAAAATGAATTTTTAACTTGTTTGTTTTTAAATAATTTTTTTTGAGACTTGTATTTTTTAAGTAGTGTGTTGATGGAGTTGAAAGAATGTTTAAGAGAAAACATTGGAACTCACCCGGGTTTAACATTAAGAGAGGCCAAGGAACTGGAGGGTTTTTTTCCCTTCTTTTGAGTCTTGAGATGGGCTAATGTTTTATATTGCATGGAATGCAAATTGTAAAGTGCAGGATGACATATTTTTTTGCATTCTGTGTTCTATAAATATTGACGGGGAAAGAAAAATGGAAGAGCCAAAGACCAACTGTCGATGGCTTTTATATTATGACAGGTTCATCCATAAGAAAATAAATTATTGTTGGCAAAAGTATCAACTGAGAGGCATGTTTTTTTTAAATATATTATATATCAGTTTATTTCCTTGGGTTTTTTATGAGTTATAGTAAAAGCTGTCAATTTTGTCATTTTCTTGTTGTTTTTATAAAGGAATAAATCCTTGCCTTGTGGAATATTTCTCTCATTGAGATTTTGTAGAATGTAAAAATATTTGGATTAATGTTTCATGAGTCCGATGAGATCATTTATAAGAGAATTTTTTAAAAGAAAGTTTTATTATGTATTATAATATACACTAATATAATTAGAATGTGTTCTACTGGGGAGGATATGGAACGATTTAACTTTGTTGTGTCCTTCGATCTCTACCTGTCAGACTTTGATTATCCGCGTCTTGAATAATTTTTTTGTCGTCTTTTCGTGAGTGTCAAGAACAAGTAGAGAGAGAGATGTATTATATTGTAGTCTGTACTTTATTTTATCAAATGACTTTGTGATTGGAGGAAAAAAGAGACAGACTTGTCAGGGTGACTCTTGGATTTTCTCGGGTATATCTTTTTAACACGGTATGTACATACATGACATGTAGTCTTCAATTAGGAATGGTTTCACTGTAGACTATGCATTTTTTTCAAAACTGACTTTGTGGCCTCATGATGAAACTGCATGGGTTTCTTCTCTCTCTGTGTACTAATAGACGAAGGGCTAGTAAAGTATTTATAAAAAATATTTCCTCTCTCTCTGTGTCTTGCTGTCTCTCTCTCTCTCTCTCTCTCTTGTGGTTTAAATCCAAATGGACATGCATGAAAATGATGAGAAATAGACGTCTACCATTTTTTTCTCTCTCTCTTCCTTTTCTCAAGGTGACCTAGAACATTTTTAATTTTTTGAAAAAGGTATTTCTGAATGATTTTTTGGAACTAACTATTTTGAACGCATGTCCATTTCCCATTTTAAATAATCCAGACTGTTTTTCTATAAATGTGAGACAGAGACAGTATATGAAATAAAATTTTTGTTTGATTTTTCTATCTAATCTCTTTTTTTGCTGTCATGAATGTGCAACTGTGAGACACGTGCATATGGGACTGATGCATGCATATATTTAGCTATAATCTTTAGAGCATGATTTTATGGCTCACCTTGAAAATAAATTACAAATTGCCGGCTGTTTTCTCTCTCTCTCTCGTTTTGTACAGAGAGAAGCTTTATATTTTTGTGGCTAGAAAATGTGAATGTGATGCACAATATAATTTTAAAACTAGTCTTTATATTCTACTATAAAAACGTTTGGGTTTTTTTTTCTATAGAGTTTGATCAGACTATCTTTTTTTTGACGGGGGTCTAGTGACTAGTCTCTACATCTTTTTTTTACTGAGTTATCTTCTTCTTTTTTTAAAATAAAAAAAATTCATGTTATGGCACTTTAGCTGTCTCAACTTGTTCTAGCTTGTGTGATTGTGGTTTTTTTTTTTGAAAAATCATGGCTGTGTAACTGACGGAGTAGTGGACTTTTACCATTGGCTTGTCTAGTCATTAATCATAATTGCTATTTATACATGAGAAAAGGAAAGTTTTTTTTTGCGAAAAAAAGATTGAGTGCCTCACTCAATGTTGGATCTGTACTCTCTCTCAGTTTATATGCAACTGCATATTTGTTAAAATGAGGAGCTTCTTTTTTTATGTAGTCACACAAAAGTTGTTTGTCATGATAATGATTTTTATTTAAGGGATGGATGGATGGATGATGACGTTCTGTGGTTTTTTTGTGAATTGGAACACTTTTTTCTAAAATCTGAGTCAATTCTTGTGACTGTTGTTCATGTATATCTGTATTTATTACAGATGTTAAAAGTGCAAAGAATGTACTTTTGGATGATAATATTAAATTACTAGGTTTACTTTGTAATATTTGTGGTTAATATTTTTTATTATATATTTTTTATTATTATAGTGTGTGCATTTTTTCAAATAATAATAATAGAGCAAAAAAAGTTTGTCTTTCTTTGTTAGAGAATAATTATTTGATGAGAGTTTGTCTGTTCTATTTATTTATTTTTTTGAAAAAAGTTTGGAGTCTGTTTTTTTTTAAAAAAAAATTATCCGGAGCCTCTATTAAAATAATTATAAGCTTGCTATGAAAAAAGTTTGGTCTTGTGTCTACAATAATTTGTATAAAGTAAATATTGATTTTTTTTCCTGAAGGACTCAAGACGATAAAGAAGAACTTTTTTTTTTTTTATAAAAAAGGGAATGATTAAATAGTTTGAGTTAATTTTTTTTAATGTAAGAATTATATATATTCTGTAATATTCTTATTTATATTATAGATGTAGGAATTCATCTTGTACATATTCTATGTAAGGATTTTTTAAATGCGCATTTTAAATGTGATAAACATGTGGTCAAAAAAAATTGGAGTGGCATCTTATGTGATATAGGAATTTTCAAGTAAATAATAAGTTTTGACCTCCTTTTTACTTTGAGGATTTAATTTTAAAAGTATGATTAAGATTATTAATTTAATTATTGTCCATTGAATGATTTTTTAATTAATGATGGATGGGTAATTTTTTATGAAATGAATGAGTTTGACGCCGGTTGGGATTTGAGATAAATAAAATACTGGAAATTTAGAATTAAATTGATGGGATTATATAATAATAATTAAATATTTTTTTTGTGGTTGCATAGGAACTGAGATCATCTCCTGTGGACGAGTTGGATGACCATGTGGTGATAAAGAAGATAAGATGTGATTCTTCAATTTCTCCAGTCCTTTACAACCCTGCCTATTATGGTGATTCCCCAACCTCGATCTCCTCTTTGCCAAACAAGAAAAGGCCACCATTTCATCAATACTCGAACGATCAAATTGGTAAGCTTAAATTAATTATTTTAATGTTTTTTTAAGAATTATTTTACTTTAATCTCTACACTTAATAAATTCCACTCTCGTCGTGTCGTTGACTTTCACTCTAGAACAATTTTCTTTTTGTAGTGAAATGAAGAGTGTTTGGACATTTTAAAAAATTGAATTGGCTCTAGACTCTTTTTCTACGTCGTTATAATTTTTTTTTTATTTTGTTGTTGACTAAAAAGTCTGCTGCTATCAATTTAGAATCCAATTCTATGCCATGTAATTAAATGGAGAGACTTTTTTTTGATTGACTTGATGCAGTTGCAGTTTCTTCATACAATGAATCTTCAACCTACTCACAAATCCCATCATTTTCTATTTAAATAGAACAAAATATGTCATTTAGTTGTTTTTTTTATCAAAAAAGGGAGACATTTTGAAATTTAATTATCTCTACATATTAATGACAGAAATGATGTTAGGTAATGATGTGAAGTTTATGAAAATGACGGTAATATTTATCATGTGACATGAGAATATTTAAAGAATTTGTTTAAATTATTAAGTTAGTTTAAAATGTTGTTTTCAAAAAATTAAAATGCAGTTGAGTTAATTGGCCATGCATGCCATATAATATCAAATCAGTTTATCACAAGATGAATGTCTACGTCTCAAGACTTGAGTCTCAACTATATATAGACCATGCTAAAGTAACGTTCATAGTTAGTCTCATGCCAAGACTAAAAACATTTTTGGATGACTTTTGTACAGAGGGCAAGGGGACTAGAATTTTTGACTTGTCTGTAGTTCTGTAGTTTGAACTATTTTGGGGTAAAGTACAAGAAAAATTGTTTCGAGTAAATTGAGTGTGTAACCCAGTGGAATGTTGAGAATCACTTAATCTTTTTTGGGAGTCTAACTATAAAAATTCATGTCTCTCTCTCTCTCTCTCTCTCGTGGACTTTTACATGGAGATAATGATGTGGTGGACTTGTTGTTGTCATTGTCATTGAATAATGTCACGCAAAGAAAAATGGTACAATAAATTGACTCCATGACATAGTCAACATGCCATGTCATTATGATCTTGATCTCTCTAGTTAACTCTATAATGTACAAAATTTTGTCAGACAAAACAAAAATTATCATGCATTCTCTACAATTTGTTTTACTACGAGTAAAATAATGATTGCTCATTTTTTGGAAATAATGAATTTTTTTTGATGAAATTTTGATTTTGGTTTTGTAGGGATGACAGAATTGGAAAATGTGAAGAAAATGTTGATAAATCGACTGGGTCCGGATGGTGCTGCTGTGACAAATATACTTGACTCGATGGCAAGAAAAATCTCATCTCTAGAACAACATTGTCGTGATCAAGAAAAGTTCATTCGGGACATTTCTGTACAACCTAAGGTAAGTCAAAATTTTAATTGTAAATTAAATTTTTTTAAATTGTTACAAAGAAAATAACAAAAATTATTTTATTTTGTAGTCGAAAGGAAATACAATGGAGGCAGAGCTTCGTCCATCGTTGAAGAAGCAGTTGCTCCATCGTCATCTGAATCTAATTTAAAATATAACTATTAATTATAAACTAAACTATATAAATAAATTACAAATTAAGAGAAATATATATATAAATATATATAAAATTTTAAATGCATTATGCACGCTTAGATAAATATTACTCCAATTAAATATAAAAAATATACACACATGCGTATATTAATTCATATATAAAAATGTCTTGTACATATAAAATCAATATGTATTAAGCTATTAAGTATCTTAAAAAGAGAAACAATAATTGAAAAGTTATTGCTGATTTTGTTTTTTTCAATATGAAAAAAAATTAAGACGACTGTTAACAGTGAATTTTGAAAAAAAAATGAAAAATGTTTATCTTTATACTCTTTTATTATACTTTGGTATAATAGAAAAAAATTCTTCCCAATCCCTGTGTGCAAATTTAATTAATTAGACTTCTTTTAGGCTCATTATTTTTTAGTTTAAATATAATTAAAATATTATACATATATTTACAATTAAATATGTAGTATCACGCTATTTCGAATAATAATTATAAAATACATTTAAATCTGTGCATTGAATTGATATCGATGGGTACGGAAATACGAAGGACTTGTACATAAAAAAAAATTGTTATGACCGTTTGGCCGTTTTGGAGTGGAGAGAAACATTTTTATTTTAGGGATTTTCAATCTTTTTTTTGTTTTTGAGTTTGAATTTTTCAAAGAGTCAGCTTTACTCTAATTGTTTAATTATTTGATTTAATTATTACTAAAATACCTACCTAGACTACTATGAATAGGTAACTCTTATTTGTTAAATATGCGATGCGTTCAAGAAGTTTAGTTTTAGATTTACAAAAATTTTACAAAAAATGCTACAAATTAAAATTATCTAAGACTTAAGGCTGTGACATATAATTTAACATGTCAAAAAAAGTGTGTAGTGGTTTAATTAACTGAGGTGGTACATTTATGTCTACCTTTAAATAATAATTATTACACACACACACAAGAATAAGAATTTACATGTTTTAGGGACTAGGGACGGATAAATTCCACGAGAAAAAAGTTTTTTTTTGTTTTGTTTTTTTTTTTTTTTTTGTTGTTGTTGTTGTTGTTGTTTGTTGTTTTTTTCTAGTTTTTTTTAATGGCCGTGGACTCATTTTATTAGTTACAGTTTAATTTTTAAAAAAATATTACAAGTTTATTATTAGTAAACAACTGATTAATTATATACAAATTTGATTAATTATTAGTTTAGTTGATAGAAAAGAGTAGATTTAAATTTCATTGTTAAAAATCACTATTACAATGGCTTATTTTAACATGTTTTAACAACAAGAGAGTTAAAAAAAAATTAACAATTTTCACATACTTAATACACTTGTAGGTACAAGAATAGCAAGAATAGGGAAATATATTATACATACAATTTAATTGTATAATTTATTTTTAATTTTTTTGTTAATTTGTAATTGAAAAAAATATTCTTTTAACCATCTCAATTCTCTACTAAAACAAGATGCCTAAAATTGTAAAACAGTTTTTTTTAAATGGTGATTTCATCCCCTCCTCCTCTTCTCCAGTAGACTGTGTAAGATTTAAATTTAAATAATTAATTTTTTTTCCTTTTCTCTTTTAGTTTATGTAATTCCGTGTAGAAGGTACGTAAAAAATGTTAAAATGATTAATATTTAAATTAAAAATGTTTTTTTTTTGAAAGTTTGTTGTATGGTCAATATAAAATCGAAAAAAACAAAGTCAAAATGTAAAAAATATTTAATTACAGTACGATATTCTGTACATGACAAAAACTGTATTTTGTAGTCTAACAAAATATTGTCACATTATCAATGTAATTGATAATGTTGTATAATTAAATAATAGGCAATTAATTATACAAAATTTAAATATTGTAAGGCAACTCTTTTTAAAGAACATTCATTTTCTATTGGATTTTTTGAGGGATAAGGCTCTGGCTTTTTAAATTGTGGGATGGTGGAGGGAATGGGAATTTTAAAAAAACTGTTAAAAAAAGTGTTTTTGGATGTGGATCTCAAAAAAATATAACATTGCCGATTGCCATGTTTGAGAAAGGAAAAAAAGAGTTGGGGACAAAAAAAATAAACATTTATGACGAAAAATAATATTGGACATGTCTCAATTTAAATAGGGAGAGAAAATAAAAATTAGTAGGGAAAAAAGAAATAGATTTTTACACTGCCGAGTAATAATTTTTTTTTAAAAAGGAAAAGAAAAAAAAAGAATTTTGCATTTTGCATTTTGTGTTCTGAATTTTTATAATAAAAATAAAATATTTAAATGTATACGGTCAAACAATAGTTTTTAAAAAAATAAAAAATGAATTCGTACAAAGACAAGGAAGAAATGAGAAAGGGAGAGATAAAAAAATGAAAGAATTTTTTTTGTAAAAGTATTTAAAAAATAGAATTTTAATTGTCCAATATTTTTATTTTTTAAAAAAGAAAAATAATAATGAATGACTTGTAAAAAAATGAATGTTAGGTATTTAATGTCGAGTCAATTTAAAAAGAAAAGTTGCAACATTTAACTAACTACAGATTTTAATTGTGAAAAAAAACTTGTCTCAATTGTCCTTTTTTCTTGAATGATTGGTCAATGACAATGTTGACATTTTTTCTATAAAAAAAAGTCACTGCCTCATCCTTTACAAAACACACAATCCGTTGAATTATAAAAAATAATTATAGTTAATTAAATTACCTAAGCATAATATTTTACTGCATGTACAGATACATATTAATACAGATGCTAGAGAAGAGAGTCATCATTAGAAATAATTAATATTATGGATAAAAAATGATAATGATGATGACAATTTTGTAAAACTGTATTATGAACGGAGGTTGCTATTTCAATGAAATTTGTACTACAATTTACCTAACTACATTTAAACTAATTAATTAATTAATTGTTACAATTCATACAAGTTTTAAAACAAAAAACAACAAAGGAATTTCTATCATTCAATTTTTTTTTTAATTTATAGAGGGAAAGAATTTTATGAAAAATATTATCACAATTTTTAATTTTAATAGACTAAACTATTAAATGCCTAGTGATTATGTGAAAAAAAAAAATTTTCTTGTAAATTCTAAAATTAATTGTTTTTGTCAAAAATTGTATCACTTGCTATTCTAAATTGGTCTAAAAAAATAATAGTGGGTGGAATATTCAATTAATTGCAATTACGGTAAAAGACTAAAGGGTTTTTAGACTCTTGAAATTTTGTAGACTAAAATAAAAATGAATTTTTCTTTGTGACAATTTTTTTTAAAAAATTCAAAACAGTGTATTTACAAAGGACAATTTGAAAATGAAATGATGGAGATGATTAAGAGAAAATGAATCAAATTGAAAATGATAGACTAGAATTTAATCTAGAAAATTAAAATAGATTTAATGAGTGTCTAAAAATTTAATACAATTTTAGTAAAAAAAATAAATAATGTAGCTTCTTATTTATATGTACTGGCGTACCTGAAAGAGAGAGAGAGAGAGAAGAAAAATCAAGAAATTCTTTTTTGAAAAAATTTTAATTTTACTAGTTAAAATATTATGTAGCTAAAAGTAGAAGTAGAATTTTAAAAAAATGGAGCGGACAAAAGAATAAAGCGAGATAAATTTCTACAATAATTTAAATTTTATTGTAGAAAAAATTAATTGTTAGCTAATTTTTGATTAGAAAAAGAAAAAAAAAGTTTTTCTTGTTTTATCGTCAAGCATGTAAATGGAGTAAAAGTCAAGTCAAAATGTTCTCTTTTTTTTGCTTTACAATCAAAAAAAATAATTATCAACCCAGTTAAGAATTTCTGTTTACTTTGTAAAAAATGAGAGACGCCACTCAAAATTGAAAAGGTGAAAGAAGAAAGTTTAAAATAATTTTTTTTTGTTTTTTTTTGTGAAACTCAACAGTCAAAAGTCAGTTAAAGTTTGTGTGGTTTTTTTTGTAAGGGAGAGAGAAAAGAATTGTCTTTTTTTAAAAATTAAATTGAACAAGCTATTTAAAATTTTAACTAAAGTAAAATATTAAATTTATGTTTTATGGCTTAAGTGGTAGAGGTTAGAGGTATAAAACATTTTTTTCCTGAAGAAGAAAAAACAATATAAACTGATAATTAATTAATTAATTATTAATTGTTAAATAATTTTTTAAAAAAAACTTGTTGTCGTTCGTTGATATTAAAAAAATGGAAAAGGGAGTTTTGATGATGAAGAGAAGGAGAAAATATGAAAGGGAGAGAAAATACCAAAATTAATTGAATAAAAAAATATTAAAATTAAAATAATTATTTTATTTTTTTGAGACTGGCGTCCATTCTTTACTGATTTTTTTAGAATCTTTTTTTTGTCTCATACAAAATTTATAGTACTGAAATAATTAATTGAACTGTTTAAAATAAATTTTGAAAAAAATAGTAGAGCACACACTCTCTCCATTGTTTTTTTTGTACAATTTTTGACTGATATTTTGAGAGCGAGGGAGAGAGGAATGGCATAATGGAAATAATGGTTAAAGGCTGAAAGCTACAAGAATTTTTTTTAAAAATAATTAAATATTTCTCCAATTAAAAAAATAATTCTACATTTTACTTGACTCTCTCCAATGACAAAAAAGAGTCTTCATTTTTTTAGTGGTTTTGAAGGTGGCCTGGGGCTAAAAAATTCGGACTTTTCAATTGTTGCTCAATTTTGCTTTAATTAAATTGAAAAATGCGGAAAGAATATTAATTAAAATTGTTGATTAATTTATAAAAATTGTCTATGTTCTAACCTTAAATTGTCATATAATAATAATGTTGTAATTAAATCCTGTAAAGAAAAAAAAACTTTCTTAAGTTTTTTTTAACTATAAAGAAAGTTAAAAAAGAGCAACTTTGAAATAAAAATTAGTTTGTAAAAATTATTTTTTATGGCATATGTACCTTACACTTGTATGCTATAGATAAACTTGTAAGACTAATTACAAATAATTAAAATTAATTAATTCTTACAAGTTAAAAAAGAAGATAATTTGTGAGAGATGATTAATAGAAAATGTAGAGAATTTTACATGTGCTATTCTATAAATAATTAATTATGCTACAAGATTAAAAATAATTAATTTAGATTTAATTTAAAATGGACATGAAAGTATTGAGGGAGTACGGAATCAAAAAAAAAGAAGAAAAATGGAGTTTTGAAGATAAAAAAGAAAAAATGTTTACAAAATAATTAAAATTAATATTTACAAATCCCCCCCTCTTCATGCATACATGCAATGCATATTAAAATGTTAATTGTTACATGTTGTCAAAAGAAAAAGAATTATTTAAATGTTGTAATAAAATATATTGCCAACATTTTCCTATAATTTCAACTCTCTTTTTTGTCCTTGCTCTTTTTATTTCATAATTCTCCACAATTATAATTTCTATAAATGAGTCACCGTCACCATCATCATTTTTTTTTTTGATTTTTCAAGTAGTTTTATTTAAACTGGCTTCAAAAAAATGGAACATTTTACATTAAAAATGATTAGAATTCTACAATTAAAATTAGACAAGAAATGCTCAAGTTTTGTCGTCTGTCTGTATGTCAGGGCTTGGTTTCAAGCGTTGTGTCTAAAAATATGAATTAAATTTTTAGTTATTAATTAAATTAAATAAAAAATAAACTCACAAATAGTCTTGAGTCCAATAAGAATGGCCAACGCATACAATTTATAGAGAGTGTCCGTCTCATGAGAATGGGGGACTTGTAAATTTTTTGTAAAGTAAAAATCGGATGGTTGACCTAAGTAAACAATCAAAATAAAATTTAAAAAATTTAAAATTAATTTTTAAATGATAAAATTAATTAAAACCATGAAAAATCTCCTTTGGAGCTGAACTATTACGACCCACAGTTCCAAAAATAGCATTCATCTCATCTTTGAGAGTAAGATGACACTGAAATGGTTTTTTTTGACATTTTGTACATTTGTAAAAGTACTCGGGCACTTGTTTCATTTCCATCATTTCCATCATTTCAACATTTTTGACAATTATCGAACTTTCTTTTTGTTCTACTGTGCCCATTTTCTTGTCTTTAACAGATAATTCCAGCTTCTAATTAAATTGGACAATTAAATTCAAATTATTTAAATATTTTTATTTATTTGTCTAAATAGTTTTGTTGGTGCTTGCCACTTGCCACGAACGGAATATTCTTTTTGTGCCAGGGACAGCAGGATTTTTTTTTGGTGAGGGTGTAGGTCATGACACAAATTTCTTTGCCGACAGAAGTGTGACAAATAAATTCGGAGGGGTCTTGATTTATTGAAATTTCGGGAGATTCTTCATCCGAGTCGTGATCTCCGTATTTTGGTTCGACCGTGATTATTTTGACAAAACTTTCATCAAAAACGTCGTAAGTGTGGCGGGATGAATCTGATTGAAAAAAATATTTATTTTTTTAATTTATTTTTTAAGTATTTAACTTACTGTCATCAGCATCGGTGGTGGATTCAAGCCAAATTTGTTCCGAGTGAGTAAAGATTTCAAGACCATGAGGACTTTTTTGAATTGATAATTTGTATGAGGCTGGATGTGGCACGTAGAGTTTTACTTCATCTTCGTGGTGAAAGCCAATTTTACCAACTTGAGGAGTTCAAATAATTAAATGGGATTTTAAAAAAATAAACAGTTAAATTGAAAATTTATTTAATTATTTAATTTGTACCTCTTCGTCCTTTGGCAGGCTCCTCATTTCCAGTGAGGTCAGTACTTTCTGTGGTACTTTTGTCAAAACTTAATTTTGGGTCTTGATTGACGAGGAATAGTCCATCTTTGGTTCCTTTGTGGACTGGGACAGAATGTTTTTTGGATTGGAGTTGATGACTTTTACTTTTTGTTTTGAAGGCTCGAAAACTGGCATTTAATTCCATGATCTCCGCACTGTGTTTGCCCATGTGGAGATGATGATCATATTGAATATTTGTGTGCCTTCTTCCTGCCAAAGGGTTCATGGCATTGAAGTGACTCCCCTTGGGATCTGCATGACCCTTGTCTTTGTCTTCCACAGGGGGACTTTGTGGCCCCTTGAGATTGTGATTGGTCTCAAATATTTTGATGTGGGGTCGATGTTTGTGTGGTTGGATGACGTCTTTGAGATTACTTTTGGGATGAATTTGAACCAATCCATTTTTTTCTTCAACTTCTTTTTTGCTAGCTAAAATTTAGTTAATTGTAAATTATTTAATTTTGTTAGTCATTCATGTGGAGAAACTTTTACCGTTTACATGGATTGGCACGAGGGTCTTTTTATTGTCTATTTTGGCTGAGGTCATTTCAATGACCAAATGAATCGGCCAATCTGTCAATATTTGAGACAGATTCACTTTATTTCAAGGAAATTTAAATTATAGAATTTAATTTATAGAATTTTAGCTCATCTTGACTTTATTTGATAGTCGTAGCTTGGAATAGAATCACAATGTGATGCCCGTGTGATGTACGAACATGTTCGAACATGACATGTTCATACTTTTTAAAACGGTTGACCTGCTTTGTTAATTTCAGGTCATCCCCATGCCAACACCAAGATTTTTTTGTATCCAACGAAAAGAATTCGTACTTTTACTGATAATGAACATTAAATGTTAAAAATAAATTTTATTTTTAATTGTTTCACTGACGTATTTGATACAATGAAAATGGGAATATTTAATTCTAACGGTATAAAATTTAATGTCCTTTAACTGGATTAAATTCTGTATTTAAAATTTCTTCTTCTGGAAATCCCAATAAGGCAAGATAGTCAATCTAGATTTCATTAAAAAAAATAATAAAATTGTTTTGTCACAAAGTTTGTGAGCTACTTTTTTCGTGTAGTGAATTGAATTATTTAATGGACAGATATTTTTATTTTTTTTCTTACTCTTCTGATATGCCCAGAGAAACAAGAGATAAGACGGAGTTGGCAAAATAATTTGGTTGTGAATATAAAATGTACAATCAATGCGAGAATAAAAATAATTTATTAAAAATCAAAGTCATTTTGAAATATTTATTTACTCATACAATGTGCATAATAATTAATAAAATATCCAGTCATATCTTAAATATTTCTTTATTCGTAGAAGTTCCATTAGACACGGTTCATTTTTGCATAAAATATTTTATTTTAACTCTGAAAGATGTATGCTGTTATACACAGCAAAAATAAAATAATGGCATGGGCAGTTAGATTAAATAAAGAGTAAAAAAATAAGGGAAAAATGGGCAAAAGGTAAATACCAACAGCACCCGGGATTCCCAAGCGGTCACCCATCCAAGTACTAACCGGGCCCAACGTTGCTTAACTTCAGTGATCGGACGAGAACTGGTGCTTTCAACGTGGTATGGCCGTTGGCGAAGGAGTGAGGAAAAAAGAGCCTACTTATCCACTCTCTTTCATTACATGAACAGTTGTTTTTAACTACCGTATATCTTGAATTATAAGACCATTATACCTTCAATATAGTTTGTAAATATTTGAGACCCAGCTTATAATTTATAAAAAGGTATAGTGGTCTTGTAATTCACGATATACGGTAAGTTTAAAAAAGATGATTGAACGGGGTATAAATTGCAGACAAATAAATTTTTTTTTTTCTAATGTTTACACAATTAACTTGACAAAATGACAAGTGACTGAAATATTTAATTATTACATTTTGAAGCAGATTGTAAGATACACTTGTGAAATCAGTAGTATCTTTTAATAAACTTTTTTTTTAATTAGTTAAGTACAACACCTAACATTAACGTTTTACTCCTTCCTTTTGTTCCCCCTCTAAATCCCCTCCAAATTTTTCTCAACCTCTAAATTTCCATTGACTTCCTCTCTGTCCCACAAATTTTGCAACCCTCACAATTAAAAGTATAGTAAAGTTACATTTAAAATTAATTTTTACAATAACAAGTAAACTGGCGGCTTATCTTTCCTCACACATCCGTGAAATAAAATTATCCACAAAACTTGAATTGTTTTACCCCCAACCCCCATCATTAAAATTAGGTTCTGCAGCATGTGGTCACTTATCATTTGGGCACTGGACATTTCGTCACCCAGCAACTCGTCACCCCAACATTTCGTCGCCAAATAAATTGGTCACCTCAAAAACTCGTCACTGTCTACTGATTCATTTTTAAGTGAGTTGGATTATTTAAAGAAGGTTAGAATGGCAGAGGAAACGAACCCCGCCCGCAGGGCGGTAAAAATCAGGAAAGTAACCTGGGCGAAGCCCGGTAGGAATGAGGAAAAGACTGGCTAAGATCGGGCTGAGAGTTTTTGAGGTTTGAGTTATTGTTAGGAATTTTAATTTGTATGTAATAGTCTTTAAATTTCAAATTATATGGGGTGACCAAATATGAGGTGACCAAATGTTGGGGTGACGACTTGCTGGGTGACGAAATGTCCAATGCCCAAATGATAAGTGACCACATGCTGGAGATCCTTAAAATTACATTTAAAATTTACTTCTTATTTTTCCTTCCACACTGTCCCCCTAATTCCCCTCCCAATTTCTCTTATTCTGCTTATAATAAAAACTAATATAAATAAATTATTAGGAACAGTCTGTAGAATAAATAGAACATGTCAAAATCTAATATTTATCTGTACATGGGTCATAAGGGTAATTTGTAGGTATTTGTCTAGCATAAGAAGAGACTCCGTCCGTTCTTAGTGAAAGGTATCGATCAGTTGTTAAATCTACAAATGGTTGTCTTATTCAATTCATATTTGTCGCACTTATGACTACCTACTCGTCTTCGACAATTTTTGTCAGCATACAAGCAGATACAAAAAGAAATTTGATCTATGTATCTGGTCTTGTTTGTCCAGGGCTCCGGAAGTACATGGCATTCTGTTTCTTTCAAGTCGTTAGAAATTTCCAAGACTCCTCCTGTAACTCCATTTTTAATTAATTAATCACAATTCATTTTTTCCCATATTCTTTATCATGGTAGCGGAAAAAGGGTCAAAATGAGCCACTCGATTTTAAATTGAGAAGACTTTATTTATCGACACCTTCATATTATTTTTATTATTTTTTTGCAGTATACGAAACGTTGTTCAGCATATTTCTTGTAATTCTATTTATAAAATAATTGTTTGAAAATTGGAATTTTTAATGAGTGGCTTATTTTTACCTTTGCCTTTTCCTCAATAATTACAGATATTACACATCTCTCTCCTCTTGAAAACTTTATTCAAAAGTGAAAAATGGAAAATTGAGAAAATTTTTATTAATTTTACCTGTTTTGCTCGTGTTCTCATATAAAAAAAAGGCATTCCCCACATGGACCAAGACGAAGATGAAGACCGGGAGGAGTCTCGAGAGTGTCCTTGTTTGAGATTTTGACATTATTTTATTCCTTTTGTAATACAAACAGCCAAATGCTCTTTTTCTTTCGTTAGAATGGTCCCGTGAAGAATTTGAAACTAAAACTGACTAGAATGACGAGTGAATATTTAAAAAAATGTTTGCAGTTTGATGGTGTTTAAAACCATTATTGATGGCTATTACGAAATATGTTTTTTTATTTTAACGATGAGAAGTTCTCATGGAGAACCAATAATGTAAATTTAAAAACAATGGAATATAATCCAACAATGGCTTCAGTACATGGCCAGAAAGTTTATATTATTGCTTGTCAAAACGAGTTGGGAATCAATTCATTGAAAGGAGAGATAAAAAATTTTGTCTATACTTTTCCCCCTTTTCTGGCTTGAATAAAATTTAATAAAAAATAATGTGACGTGGCTATTTTATGTTATGTGTATTTGATGCAAAATTTAATCGCCTTTAAATTATTTGTTTTTAGCTACTGTATATCTTGAAGTATAGGCTCAGCCTCAAATATGTACAAACCACGTTGAAGGTATAGAGAGGTCCTATAATTGAAGATATGCGGTAAGTTTAAAAAAGAGGATGATTGAACGGGGTGTAAATTGCAGACAATGAGAAAAAATGGGAGGCAAAAAGTTTGCCATTTGTCATTCTCCGCATGATCAAAGAGTTTAAAATTGAAAAGTCTTTTGTGAAAAATACAAAGTACATTTTTTCATTTTTTTTCTTGTGGGAGGCCTATTAGGGGAGGAGAAAGCAAGAGAAAGCCACAAGAGTCCTTCAACCCCTCCACAATTTTACATGCAGATACAAAAATAAAAATCAATACTATTCAAAAACATTTTTAGTGTGATAAGGAATAAAATTATTTGATATAAAATATATTTTTGATTTTAATGATGAGTAATTTAATTTAAAAACAATAAAATATAATCAAACAATGGCTCAAGTACATAGTCAGAAGGTTTTATTGCGGGCACAAACGAGTGGCGAATAAATTCATTGACAGGAAACCAATCTTTGAACATACTTAAAATGGAATCTTTGGTTTTTTTATATTTATCACGTGCTCCATCAAACTTCAAATTGTAACACCACTAATTTCTCGACTTTATTTTAGTTTATTTAAAAGAGTAAGTAGAACATGTCAAAGCCTAATATTTGTGTTTACATGGATCATCGTGGTCATTTGTAGCTTTTTGTCTAGCATAAGAAGAGACTCCGTATTTTCTTATAAATTCGAATTTATGAGTAGTTAAATCTGTAAATGATTCTGTTTTATCAAAATCATATTTCTCGCATCTATGGTCACTCTTTGGTTTTTGACATTTTGTATCAGAATACAGACAGATACAAAAATAGACTTCATCCACAAAAACAGTGTTGTTTATCCAGGGCTTCTCAAGAACATGACACTCTTTTTCTGTCAAGTTGCCAGCAATCTCCAATATCTTTTCTGTAAATAATCAAGTAATTAATTACAATCATTTTTTCTCACACAGCACCTAACACAGTGGGGAAGAGGCGGGTGAAAATGAGCCAATGGCTCATTTGTACCCTCACAAGTCATGAAATTAGACAAGTTGTCTCTCCAACAAATCATTTTTTAAAAATTGTGATTCACAATAATTGTGAAACACTTTTTTTACTTTTACTTTTCATAATAATTATGAAAAGTATGAAAAAAGTTTGTTTCGATTACCAGTTACCTTCTTTATTGTGGAACTTCAGGGCATTCATGTTCTCCACATGGACCAACACAAAGACGAGAACCGTGAGGAGCATCCAGAAAGTCCTTGATTGACATGTTGACATCGTCCTATTCTTTGTATGATACAAACAGCCAAATGCTTTTTTTTAGTTGGAATCGACCCTTCCACAGACACAAACAAAAACTGACTAGAATGACGATTAAGAATTAAAAGAAAATTTTTCCAGTGTTTAAAACCATTGTTGATAGCTATGATATGATAGATAAATATACTTTTGGTTTAATGTTGACTACGGATTATAAATTGAAAAATAATGGGATAATTAAACAATGGCTTCAGTACATGGCAAAAAAGTTTTATTGCTTGTCAAAACGAGTTGGGAATCAATTCATTGAAATGAGAGAGAAAAATTGTTGTTTTTTCTTTTCCCCTTTTCTGGCGTGAATAAAATTTAATAAAAAATGATATAACGTGGCTATTTCTTGTCATGTGTTTTTGATGCAAAATTTAATCGTCCTTAAATTGTTTGTTTTTACTAACCGTATATCTTGAAGTATAAGAGCTGGGTCTCAAATATGTACAAACCATATTGAAGGTATAAAGGTCTCATAATTCAAGATATACGGTAAAATTAAAAAAAAAAAAGATGATTGAACGGGGTATAAATTTCAGACAGATGAATTTTTATTTTATTTTCAAAAGTTGAAACAATAAACTTGATAGTGACGAAATGACAGGTGACGGAAATATTAATTTATTACGTAGATTGTAAGATATACTTGTGAAATCAGTAGTTCCTTTTGATAAATGTTTATTTTTAATTAGTTAATTGCAACTCACAATTAAAAGCACACCTAACATTAACTTTTTACTCGTCCTTCCTTGTGTTCCCCCTTCATTCTCCTTTATATGCTCTCTATCTACATTTCCATTGCTCTCCTCCCTGTCCAACTATTTTTGCAACCCGAAACAACCCCCACAAAAAAGCAGTACACCTAAAATCAATTTTTGACAATGGCAAGTAAACTGGCAGATTCTTTTTTCCTAAAGATCTTTGAAAAAAATATAATCCATGAAATTTTAATTGCCTTTTACCCCCAACTAGTTGCAACCCTCTTTGAATCCTCTTTACTCATCAAAATTACATTTAACATTAAGCTTTTACTGCTCGTGCCACATGGCACCCCTAATTCCTCTATAAAATTCTCCTATCCCTCTACAAATTTCCGCCACCCTCCTCCAAATTTCTATTGCCATTTTCTCTGTCCAACTTGAACATTTTACAATACACAACAAAATTTCCCACCGATACCGCCAAATTAATTCCATTCCAATGATAACCATCGCAGTAATTTTTAAAATAATGAAGACCCTAAAAATGAGGTGGATGTCAGACCCGTACATGGACAGAGGCTTGGCCACTTTTTCTGTTTCATCAATCAAAGTCCTCTGATTAACTTTCTTTGTGGAAAATCGAATTTTATTCCAAATTTCCCAAAATCCTAAAATCCCTGACTGAAGGAGAATTTTTATTTGTGACTAAATCCAATTTGAAAGTTGGCCTAGGTCCCTGAATGTAAAAACCCTTCATCTTTCTTAAATAGTCATCTTTCTCTTTGCTGTTGTGGCCAAAGTTCATTCTTGAGCTAGATTTGATGACCATTTTAAACTCTTGCCAAAAATATTCAAATTCTTCTTCTATCGTTAAAAACATTCCATCTTTGTCACTTAATTCAGTCACAATAACCGACACAAGCTCTGATTGGCATACAAAATTGGTTTTTTCGTAAATTGACTCTAATCTTGGTTTAACTTTATTCCAATTAGCACAATTTTTTCTCTCAATACATGACGTTCTGGCTGACCTCCATTCCTCTACAATGGAGCTGAGAAATAAACATTCGTGTTCTAAATCATTTCTATCACCACGTTGACATTGCTCATAAAGATCCCACATGGTCATTTTCCCTGCACAATGGGAGCCTAACCCAACGAAAAAATTGATTTTATTATTTTTCCACTCCATGTACTCTACAAGGATCTTAAATTTGGGGACGTAGGAAAACTCCTGAGCGTACTCAAAATTTAGGATGGATTTATATGTCATTGTTAAATAAAAGCCCCAAAGTAACCAAAATCCAAAGATCATTACCCAAAGTTGCATTAAAATTTGGTTCCTTAATTTACGTGGAGAAGTTCGTTCGACTTGCTCCACGAGAATTCCAAAAACCCACAGAAAGGTCGAAAAAAATGCATTGGCCCGGTCTGATTTAATTGTAATTAGACTCATGGAGAGGACCGTGGCCAAAAGTA